>ML781522.1:1080411-1094396 GCA_009831015.1 Picea engelmannii | reverse complement strand
AACCCTCTAGATACTTCCCCTAATTTTTAGAATGGTATGGGAGGTAAACTAACATATTGCATTTTCGACAACCTAACTCATTGTGGACATCAATTCAAGGGAATACACATGCCAAAAAACCCTCCAGATACTTCCCCTCATTTTTAGAATGGTATGTGAGGTAAACCGACCGGTTGCATTTTTGGAAACCTAACCCGGTGGGGACATCGAGTGAGGCCCAATAATCTCTACAATATATATTCCCAGAGACTTGACACCATGAGCTCTTTCATGTAAACCACATCTCTCAACCACTCAAGCTAACCCACCGATATCATATATATATATATATATATATATATAGTAATACAATCAAATTATCATCTTCAAAAATACTAATTAGATTCAAGAAATGTTACTGGGGTTCATAAATCATCCTAGATGAATGCTTTACATGGAAAAAAGTAAAAATACAAAATACAACACATGATCAATTGACTAAGAATAATATAAGAATACTCATATAAGACCATTATATGTGGTTTTTCTTGAAACTATATGTACACTTACATTCACAACTCTCTACATAATTAAAGAATTATTAACACCACATTCATTAACTTATTATTAAGAAAATAATAATTTTGAAAGGAAAAATAAGAAAGAAAATATATCTCAAGGTGGAGGAGGCTATAATTTGTATATTAAAGAGATCTACAAATATCATGACACATAAATGTATCATTATGAAATTTAATTTTTAGTTATCTTATAATTTCAACTTTACTCAAAACAAAATTAATAAAAATTGTATAATTATTAATAAATTATATTTATTTTATAAAGGTCAAATCTCGCTAGTGCGATTGTATTTTGAGGGTTACATTCTATAAGGTGACCAAGGTCCAAAACTAGTAGTAGTTGAGAGGAGACACCCAAAAAAATCCATCCATGTTAAGGGTTGGTGTGGCTCATGATGGGTGTGATCCCAACAACTTAGACGCCCTCGGGTTGCGGTTTCTTAGACCACAGTCTAGTCTCACTGGTAACAGACATGCTAGCAAACAAAAAAAATATATGTTTTATAAATAATTTTTTAACAAAACTTACATTGATAAAAAAACTATTTATGCCAAAGGCATGTATATAGGGACAACGTTTTCCCAAAACCTGTCAACTAGGTAAAACCTATCGTCCAAACCACCTGGTATCTATAAACCTTCAAATATCAAACATTTCTCTATTTATACACCTCCAGTTGTCAAGCATTTCGTGTTCCATCAAAATTTTCCATTGTTTCATCTTATCTACAGGTATTTATTTATTTATTTGAAATTGGGTATTTTTCTGAGAGGAATTTGAATATTCAATTTTTTTATTTTTCAAACTCTACTCAGAAAATTTCATAAGTGAATCTGAAGTGTGTGGCCCCCTTTTTGGCTCCTAAGATGCATGCATGGCACATGTGTGCGTCTCCTAAGATGCATGGATAAGAGTCTCTACATTCAAAAGTGTCTGCATGCGGCTCCTGAGATGCATGCATGGAACATGCAAAAGTTTATGCATGTTGTTGTTGAGATGAATGCATGATATCTTTTGCATGCGATTCAAAAAATGGATCTGAAATGGAGTAGACATCATCTCCAATGAATGGAACAAAAATATGTGCAGATAGTTGTGTATAAGGAACTTCAGGCTGAGAGGCTTGATCTTCTGGTGGATTTTTTGTTGTATCTATATGGTTAATCTCCTGCATGCAATCTTCACAATCTTCCTTATTCCTAAATGAACCTCCAATCAGGTCCATAGTTCACTCGAAGTTGAGAGTGATTCCTCCTCTACATGATATTGTAGTTCAAGAGAAATAGATATGCAAATAAATTCGAGAGCCATGTCTTTTCTGTTGAGAAAATCATTTTTATCCTCGATGGAATCATGCTCTACTTCTGTTTCCATGGTTATTTGGCATAAGCCTCTACTTCTGAAAAAAAGTAGAATCATTGGCTTCCACTCCAAAATTGTGTGGCGTAAGAAGAATTGTCGACGAGAATGCCATTCTATCTGACTGTATTTTCCTCCTGTACCCACAAATATAAATTCTTATGCACTTTCTCCTAGAAATCAAGGCTCTGATACGATGTGACATTTTCATAGTGAACCTAGATAGTAGAAAATGAAAACACAAAGCTTGCAAAAGAGAAGAGAAGAGAGTAGAATGAAAGAATTGTATTAATTGTATTCCACACTCAATGAGTGAATAACTTACAATAGATATAGGCTACATGAGTAACTAATGCACCATAGTAGTGATCTAGAGAGATCTAGACACTCATTGACAGAAACCGAAGTAATCTGCCACCTGATCCTAGTTAACTAGTCCATGCAATCATCAGTTAATTGAGTCACACGAGTGGAAGTAAGAGAAACACATGAAACTGTTGGTGATAAAACCGAGGTTTCCATGCATGAGTGACCTCTTCTAGTCTAATTGAGGTGTAACTAACTTTGAACTGAAGAGGGAAGGCACCCTATTTTGTAAGAGGCACACTAATTTGTAGGGAAATATTCTCAAGAGAGAATAGTCTCATCTATGGAAGCACCCTCAACATTGGACTATCAACCTTACGAAAATAATTACCTATGTGAGTGTGTAATATCTCCAACACAATTGACATTGATGCTTACCTTTGATATGGTAATTTTTGAACGATGTTACATTGGATATGGATATTAAAATGTTTAATTTGCATTAGATGTAGTTGGAGTGCAGAGTTGGATGTCCAAACCATACATTCATAAATTTTTAATTACCAAATAAATTTTATATAGGAAAGAGTTTATTACATTCCACTTCTCTTCAAATCTCCTTTAATACTATGTTCATTTATGCTTTCAAGCGCACTATGTTAGAAATTTAATTTTGATTTTTATAATTAACATATGTAAATATCTCTTAATTTGGAGGTGGTAGAACCATAATCTTTTAGATCCTTCGTAGTCATTGAAAATTAATAGAGTATTATTTATATAATATATAAATTTTTATAACGTCTTCCATCTAGTGATCAAATTTGAAGGGCTACTCTTAATTTCAAGATGAAGCATATATAATCATTCAAACCTTCTATGAAGAAAAGTAGACGAAGTAGTTGTACTTCAATTGATGAGAATAAACTAGGTACACACTTCAAAAAACTATTGCCCTTCCAATTATTTAAAATATTAAAATTTAATGAACAACTATATAGATGAGTTGAAATTTCGATAGAAAGTAATAATAAGCTTACTTTGTAATTTCAAATATAAACTTTTCATTGGATATGTATACATTACTAATAATCATAATAATCATAATAATAATAATAACAATAATAATTCATAAACATTGAGCCACATTTTCTTTGGAGGAATTTCAAAGTGTTAAAAAAGACAATATAAAAATTTAGACACAATCAAAGGATTAAACATTTTTGTGGACATTGATATAAGAGAGAATGTAATTTATGTATCCATATGATGCATAAGAATTGCATCTTATATTCATATTTTGAGCATACCATAGTCCAATTTCTTAATCATGGGAGTCATTGTTCATTCTATATCTCATTAGAAAATAAGAAATTGTTGACGTAGATATTGAGGCCTTTGTTGAAGGGTGATAATTCTATCGAAATAATATAAAAGTAATAAAGATACCCTACATTCTTTATAGGCCTCTACGAATATGAAAATCTAGCATTACTATATCCATTGATTATTATTTAGGCTAATATGTTTATGATTTAGAGCTTCTCAAGATCCATATAAACATGAAAATAAGGGAAAATACGCAACAAGACCACCAAGTATGTTGTTGTTATTGAGGATATTGATTATTCACTTTTTCTCTCAAACCATGTGAAAATGCATGAAAGAGTGGGATGTTAGAGCATAATACCCACTGCATAATTTTGATGATATTACAAATTATGTTACCGTCTCCCTAGCTTTCTTAATAATCCCACCTAGAGTAAAAAATGTTGTTCTCAAGATTAATGCTACAAATGATATGTTTCCTTGATATTGGGCTTAGGATAGGGAAAGGGGAAAGATAGTTATGGGGAATTCTCAAAATATTTGCAAGGTATCATCACACTTATGTCAATGTTGCTAGAAACAAGAAGAAGAAAGTGAAATAGTGTGATAGATAAATATGCATAGAATCAAGAAAAGGGGAGTGACCATTTTGGAGAACAAAGGAGTGAGGATTTGATCATGCTATAAATTGACTGAATAAAATCACAATTCTCATTGTTGTAATTCCACTTTTAGGTTTGTTGATGTTGACAAGGTTAATTTTTTGCAATTTCATATATAAACTTAATCAACAACACACATGTCAGAAAGTTTCACCAATATTAATAGAGATTTCAAGCCCAAGCATAATCATTAAATAGTTTTATGTGAAACAAAGAAAAACTATGCATTATCTTAACAATGAGTTGGACCAAACTTGTAAAATATAGGTAGATTATTCAGAGATTTACATTCAATTCTTAATGATGTGTTTTGTTTCCACTATCTATTGTATTAGTGGGGATGCCATGAATTACACACTAAGTAGTTGAGAGACCCGACAATGTGCTGAAATAATAATCATATTAGATACCAAAGCTATAACCATGGAATGAATTGTAACAAGCAAACACATAGCATTATGAATGTAATAAAATAACTATGAATTAACATGTTAGACACTATTATAGAGATGGAATATGTGAACATGAAAAAAAAGAGATGACTCAATTTCTTTGGGTTCACTGAATGCCTATTGTTTTCTCTTGAAAATTGAGATTGAGCAGCTTATTTGTATTTAATCTTACCAATAAGCTCCCAATGTCGTTAGAATTTACATCCATAACATATGGCTAATTGTTTTGGTTTTTTATAAAGCCAAGAGCGAAGGAAAATATAACAAAGAAAATGGAATTATGGCAATTGTTAGAGGAATAAAAAAGAAAATGGAATTATGGTGAGTGTGGGATTCAAAAACATGAATTATGTAAATTAAATGTGATTCCAATTCCCATATTAACAAGAATCGATAATGCTCACAACACATAAATTCAAATGGGGATTCACAAAGGCAAGGTGTCTAAGCTTCTTTGTGATGCTTTCATTAAGTGAAACATAAAATGGTGCATACACCAATACATTAGTAGGATATTTATTTAAGCATGAGCTATGTGATGGATTTAATGTTGTGGAATGGTACACCATATCAATGAATATATAAGAGCCAACTAGAGTATAGATGAACTTAGTCTTTATATGCCAAAGGAAAGTTATATTTTGTGATGAAAAAATACTCATTGAACAATCATGCACTCTAAGTGAGGAATTTGATGGGTTATTGAAAATATGTCCCTTCTATTGTCATTTTATGATATTTTTTGTCCGTCATAAATGACAAGTGATTTCAAAAAATACATTTTTTTAAGGGTGTTTTTTGAATTACCCTTCTAGGACAAGTTTTAACCCCTTGGAAGTGTTGGGAAGGGTTCAATTTTGATCACTACTACCATCTTGCTGTGTTGTCTTTGTTACAAGCAAATTTTGTTAATTTCTATGTACAATTTTGATGGCTCCAATAATATATCAATCTAGATAACCATTGTCATCATATTGCAATATCCCATTGTTATCCTTTCCTTCTCAATCTCATAACCATGATGTTGTGCCTTTTCCTCATGGATCAATCCTTCTTCCATATATATATATATATATAATTGCAATATCTTTAAGGTTCTTATTAAAAACATTAATTTTAAAATTCAAAGAACATATTAAAATAGGAATCCTGAATCCTTTTTGGGTGCATTAGACTCAAATTTTTCTTTTGTCGGTAAACAACTATCTTATATTACCAAAATATAGGATTTACAAGAAAACTTCACTATTGTCGGCCTGCCACTAGGGAAACCAGACCAACAATAGTGAAGAAGACTATCAATACAAACTCTTTGCTTCAATTTTTGTATCAAAAAACAAATAACATCTTGATAAACTGTGACCCAATGATTATCTATTCTAGGAGTTTCCTTTTCTAGACTATAAAAACAACTAGAAAAAAGACCGAGAATGGGTCATTTAAGATATAGGAGGGGGAGGGGGAGGGGGACCCGATGCCCCCTCTGGGGTATCCAAAACCTGAAAGGTTGACACATCACTATGATGGATGTCCCCTTGGCGTTCTTGCATGCAAGACCTCGTTGTTGGTTGGCTATTTTCTAGAGTGTCTTGGGAATCAATGTGGGCTCGAAGAGTCTAGAGATGGAGCTACATGTTCTGGATTTTCTCCTAAAGTATTTTCTTATCATCATCATTGTTGAGAAGAATATGATCCGTAAAAATTTTCATATGCCATTATAATTCAATGGTTTTATGATACTTGGTTTTCCAAGATCGAGAAGCTCTGGTATCTAGCACCTAATCTCCAATGTCAATGTCCACCTCCCAATCGTGGATGTAAGACTTCTCTTCTTTGGTCACAACTTCAACTAACTCTAGGTCCCGGTGAGTCTGGGGAGGGTTGAGTCTTCATAACTCTCTCTCTACCTCCTGCATAGAGATCATGACTTGAGGGCTAGGTAGATATGATATTCTAGTGCTCGAGGAGGCTGGGTTGGGATTAATACGACTTCCTCATCTATAATTATTAGCATATCTCTGAGATGGAGGCATGCCAAATGGATAATCCTTGAAAACATACTCAAACCCAATACTAGTAAGGAGCATTGGTTGACCACCATAGAGAGCTACTCTGCCTATCTTCTCCCAATTTCCTTCTCTGTAATGACCCACTTCCTGATTTATGCTACTAAAATAGACTAGAATTGGGGTTCTGCCATACCATACCTCTCCTTGTTTCAAAATGATGAGTTACATTCACCACCCTCCATCGTAATGGTTCCTTGCTATTGTACTACCTATCATAACTATGAGAAAAATCTTGTGTGGGCAGAGATATTAACCCAAATCTATTCCCATCCTTCTCACGAAAAACACTTCATAATGATGTTAGGGAAGGTATAGGATCCAAGTAGGAGGGCATGTCGATGGCCACACCATTGTGTCAATTGTCTTGGGGGTGGAGAGAGCCTCCCTCTGTTGCATCTCTTCCACCCCATTTGGGTAGTATATATCCTCTTCAACTTTTTTGAGGAATTCTCGGAATGCCACATCAATGTGAGTGGGGTTCCATTTCTTATATATGGATTCCTTTTAACATGATACACCCAAGTTTTCCATTTTATTGGTGAGTTTGTTGGAAAAATGATGGATGTGATGGGGAATAATAACTGGTATGAATTTAAGGAGGGTATTAATGTTTTCTATTATTCTTTCTAGGAGCCAACAAGTTGTGACCTTGAAGCTTGATGTTCCCTATTGTAGCTTCTTCATCATATTGATGACCATGAGTGAATCCCATTCTACCATCAATTTTTGGAATCATTCATGCTTGGTGATTTTTAGACCCTACTCTAGCCTGTAGAGCTTGGAAAAATTATTTGTCTTGAGACCCATGTAGCTAGCATAGATCCAAATGATTCATCCCTTTGCACATCTAAATACCCCACCCGATCCCCCCTATCCTAGATTCCCTTTGGAGGCATTGTCAAAATTAACATTTAAGAATCCTAAAGGGGGAGGAGACCAGATTGCATGGGGAGTGGACTACAATTTCCTGGCTTTGATGACTGGATAAGTGGAGGATGCTGGAGATAAATTGAGATCTATGAGAGTGGAGATTTATCTATAGTCACTTTTCCAATATTTTTCCTCCGAAGGTTGTAGAAGAACAATTTCTTGGATGACTTTCTTGATTTTCTTCCATATCTCTTATTTTTCCAAACACTCTAATTTAAAGATTCCACAATTTCATTCTTTCCAAGTTTCCCATAGAAAGAATCCTAGGAGAAGTTGTCAGGCTCGATTGACTATACTGATCAATTCTCCTGAAAAAAATGGCCACCCGATCCCAGAGGGATGAATTGAAGCAATAGCTATGAAATAAGTGTTCTAATGTTTCAACATTATTTTGGCAGAGAAAGAAAATAGAGGGACCAAAGAATCCTCCTTTGATCAGTTTGTCCCAAGTGAGATTCTTCTCATGAGCTAGGAGATAGAGGAAGGTTAACACTTTGGGCCATAATTGTTGTTTACATATTCAATTCATATTTCCTAAGAGTTGAGGTTATGAGAGTTGGTTGCAATGTGGTAGGATTATTTAATGGAAAATTTACCAGTTGACTTCTTTCCCCATCTGATCTCATTGGGATTATCTGACACAAGAATTTTGCAAGTGGTTAACTCATTCTAGAATGAGTCTTAGTTGAAAGGATCTAGGGGAAGGATCCACTATTCTTTAGGAAGCCATGATCTCCATGATTAATTGGGATATCCACGGGACCGATAATGATACATATGCGTTCTTTGGTGAGTGGTCATCACCTTGTGTAAGGCATCTAATTTTTCCTTCTCATTCCATTTTTGGAATTGTTGCCATGCATCATCCTAGAAGATGGATGATTTTCCATTTCTAACTTTCAAAAAACAATTCTATTGAACCAATTACCGATTTTTCCATGCTATGTTCCAAATGGAGGAGCCATATGAGGAGGAGTTCATATGAATTAAATATTGACTAGCCCAATTGGGTGCATATTTGTGCTTCCATAGTCTTCTCTAGTTTTCCTATTGATTATTGATTCAACAACACCAAGTTATTTCTTCCATGACTAAGTTTAAGGTCTTTAGATCTATTATACCTAACCCCCCTGCTACTTTTGGTTGATAGAAGGTTGTCCAGAAGACTAGGGTCCATTTTTTTGAAGTTTTGTTCCCACCTCATAAGAAGTACCTTTAGATGTTCTTGATGAATTTGAGTATGTATTTTGGTGTTTCCAAGGCTGATAAGAGGTATATTGGCATGGCTTGGAGAACCGATTTGACTAAAACAAGTATACCTGCAAGATTAAGTGAGCAAAATACCCAACTATCCAATTTTTTTCTGAATCCTCAAAAGAAAGTCTTCCTAGGAAATTTGTTGTAAATAATTTTCCAACAAAGGTACACCCATATATTTATAAGGGATAGATGTTTCTTGAAAACTCAAAATTTGAGAAATATGATTTTGGATAGCTTGAGGATTGTTAAAAAGAAAAAAAAATGTGACTTACAGTGGTTTATTAAGGTCCCTGAAGCAACAATGAAATCTTGTAGAATTTGTTTGAAGGTGAGGGATTCACAGACCGTGGGAAGTCCCATTAGCATAGTATCATCTACAAAGTGTTGATGCGTAGTTGGTTTTCTTTCACCATGGAGTTGGAGTACTTTATTCTTCCTTCTGTTGTTGTTTCTTTGATGTGCCTTCCTAGTCCTTCTACCATTAAAATAAAAAGAAAGGGGGAGAGGGGATATCCTTGTTTGATGCCTCATGTTAAGGAGAAGAGATTGGAGGGAGAGCCATTGATAAGGATTGAGAATAAATCAGTTGAGGTGAGGGACATAATCCATTTTACCTAGTCAGGTGAAAATCCAAACACAAGTAGGACATGATGGATGTATTTCCAGCTAAGTTTATCATAGGAATTAGGCATCTCTAATTTGATCATCATGCCTGGTTTCTTAGTGATTTTCAAGGAGTGGATGAATTCATGTGCTTGGATAATACTATCTAGATTTTTTCATATTTCAACATAACTAGACTGCTCCAAAGATATGAAATTGGGTAGAAGGGGTTTGGGGTGATTAGTGATTATTTTGGTAATGATTTTATAGATGATGTTATAAAGGGAGATCAATCTGAATTTGTTGGGGTCTTCTACTTTTTCCTCATTTGGTATGAGAGTGATAAAATTTTCATTGAGAGCATGGAGAACATAGAGGTGAGACCTGAAATCCTCCACAATTCTAAGGGCATCACTTTTCACAATCGACCAACAATAGTGGAAAACATTCGTTGTAAAGCAATCATGTCCTTGTAAAACATATGGTGGTGTCCTTGAGCCCCCTCCCCTAGGAAATGTCCTTGGTGCCTTTCCTACGAATCCAGGGTGATGCTGAAATGTCGTTCTTGTACCCTCGGTTAAGTTCATGTGTTCTTCCGCGTAACGCGCATGTTCCACCGCTTCTGCTACTGAAGACGGTTTCCACATCCGCACCATAGCTCTTATCTTTGGGTTCAATCCATAGACGAAGCGCTCTGCCTGTCATTGGTCATTGTCCATATACGAAACGTATTTCACCAGTTCCATAAACCTGATCTCATATTCTTCTACAGTTCTGTTTCCTTGTACTAAGGCATGAAATGCCCCTACCTGTTGTTCCTCGTAGTATGTTGGTAGATATTTCCTTTGGAACCTCTCCTCGAAAAGTTCCCAAGACACTGTGTCTGGGGTAAGGTGTAGTTGTCTTTCCAAGTTTCCCCACCAGTTCAAGGCGATGTCTCTTAACTGGAAAATTGCGATCTTTGCCTTTGAGTTGGACACATAGTCCCTTAAGGCAAAACACCTTGTCATGCCTTCCAACCATGCTTCCGCGCGTTTGCTGGCGCGACCTCCGGCAAACTCTGAAAGTTTGATCTTCTGCAATTCTTGCATGATGTCTTCAGGTGGAAGTCCTCCCCCTGAATCCCTTGACGCTTCTGGATTACCCGTTCCAGATGGTGGAGGTTCCACTTCAGTCCCTGCGGGTTGGCGCCCCTTTAAAGTCTCGTTAATGGCTTCCAACGAGCGTAGTATGAGGGCTAGTTCGGGCAATGGTGGTGGTGGTGTTGGCGGTGCCCGTGACGATGCTCCTCTGCCTCGACCCCTTTGAGTCCTGACCACCTCGTATACTTTAACCTAAATCACCCCAAAGTTGTCAGGGTGAGTTCAAGGACGTTTCAAATTGGTGCTACTTAAACTTAGAAACAGGGTTAGGCGTAAGTTTTCTTTACTTGTCTGTAAACAGACATTACTCCATTAGGGGATTGGCTAGGTTTGGGTTAGGATTAAGCATCTAAGCTTGGTTTCTTCGCCCTTGCGAAAGAATTATTGGTTCCCTTGTCCTGTAGCTACATTAGCCCGGTGCTTTACTCGTCACTTCCTATGCTTACTCTCCTGGTGCATACGCCACCTCCTTCACACTTGTCCTTGTCTAAGCCCTAACATCATTAATTAACTTTAAGGTAGATTAACCTTGCACTTAATAAAATAATTAATTTAAAAAAAATTATTATTACACTAATTTAACCCAAATTAACTTTACTTTAATTTAAGCTAACTTGACCTTTATATATATATATAAATAAATCATTTATACAAAATTATTCAATTTACTTTAAATTTTTTTTTTTTTTTACACTTAAAAATATAAAAGTAAATGAACGAACACACAAGGATTCGGGCATGCATGGATTCCACGTGCCCGTCTGGCTTCCTCTAGTTCCCTCATATCTAACCCCATCATTCTACACCTGTCAGCTTTTCGACTCCCTACGCGTCCTTCCTCTGCCTCCACTTTCTCATCCGTTGGGGCTTTCCTCGCATCATTCTTTGTCCACCACAGATCTGCCTTTGCTTTGTTCAGAGGTTTCCAGAATCTCCCTTGCCATGGCTCACATCCTTGCCATTGTTCTGAGCACCTTGCTAGTGTTGGGTATTGCTGTATCTGCTGCCAGATCATTTTGTAGAAACATAGTATATTGATATGGTCACTGCCAAGATCCAGGACTCGGAGTCCAGTCCCTTTGAAATGTTGGGAACCAATCCCCTGTCTGTACACTTTGCAGAGTTCGCTCTTAGGTATGGTAAGAGGTACGATTCAGTACGCCATCTTGTGCACAGTTTCAGTACCTTTGTGAAGAACGCAGAGTTGATTGAGTCAAGAAATTGCATGAACCTTTCTTATACTTTGGCGATAAATGGTAATTTTCCTATTTTGCAATGCGAAATAAAAATGATTTGCTTGTAATTCTAGCTCTGTACGGATTTTGGTGTTCTGCTTTTGGTTTATTTCTTTTGTATTTAAAAATCCATTCATTTGTGTATATGCATGTAGTTATATATGTATATATGTATGCATATACATTGTCTTCCCGTACTGACCACGACCTTTTGCACCTAACTGTTAAATTCCCGACTCAGTTTCGGGTTTCGGGGTTTCGTAATCCCCAATGTCGAGAATTTATGTCCCTTCAAACTCCCAATTGTCGATTCACCGATACGGCACTTTATGTACTATCCCTCCAGGCTAGACATCCATCTCATATGACCACAGTTCCATGTGACCCCAGCCCTGTCCTACCTCGGAGTTTCAGGGTTTCTAATGTCGAACCTCACAAGTCCTTAGGACTCGCGATTCTCTGATCCCCGATATGCCCCTAGCGCATTAGCCCTCCAAGCTAAGCTCGTGGTCCCCACGACCTCTCTTATGTGACCGCAGTCTTATCCCTTATCGGGATTTCAGGGTTTTCAATACCCTGATACCCCTGTCCACGGGACTCGCGATCCCCGATATGCCGATGTGCTCCCTTCACACTTTAGCCCCTCCTAGCTATGCTCTAGGCCCATACGACCCTCTCCCATGTGACCACCGTCATACTCCCTGTCGGGATTCGGAGTTTCGTGACTCTCACTGTCACGATCCTCTATCCTCACAGTCTCCCGATTACCGATATACCAATGCGGTACTTGTGCGTTATCCCTTCAGCTAAGCTCTTAGCCCATATGACCATTATACCATAAGGCCACAACCTTGTCCCTCATCGAGGTTTCAGGTATCACAATATCGAAATGCATGTACCCCGTGTCTACGGGATTCCCGATATCCCGATACCCGATGCGCCTCTTCCTTGCGCGTTCGCCCCTTTTGGCTATACCCAGGTCCATGTGACCTTCTCTGGTATGACCACTGCCTTGTGGCTTCCCATCGGGGTTTCGGTCCTTCTCGAGCAAGAATTTCTTCACTTCAAATTTCGCGATGCCTTTTAGAGTTTACCTTTGGTCAACGAATGGTTAAAAATTTTCAAAAATATAAATTTTCCAGCTCCCCCTTAAAATTTTATTTAAAGTGGGTTATAAATTTAACTTTTGCGAGTTAACTGTTAATGAAATCGGGATTCGGGGTTTCCCGTAACAAAGAATCATGAAACCCCGATCTCCGATTTCGCGATGTGATTAAGGCCTAATTAAAACATCAATTAATTAATCCTTTTTAACAAAGGTTTAAGAGTTAAGTTAATCACGTCGCGGTTTCAGGGTTCGCGATTTCATAGTGCATGGATACTTTGTCCACGGAATCCATGATTTCCCGATTCGTGATGGCCCGATGGACGACCTCCTGTCGGGACCCTTCCCGATGGCTCCGATCACTGCCACGCGTCCTTAGAATAGACAGTCCTGATTGCCTCTCATTGTTTCGGGGTTTTCAATGCTAAAGTGCATATGTCCACGGGATTCTCGATTCCTCGAATCCTGACTCTCCGGTTTGCTGACAGCTGGCCCCTCACGATGGCACTATCCTCCCTCTCTGATGTGCAGTCATCTGGCCCCACTCATCGGGGTTTCGGACTTCGCGATTTCGAAATGCAGAGATTTCGTGTTTACGAAATCCCCGATATGCCGATCCTCGACTTTCTTCGGATCTCCGACACACGTCCTAAATGGATGGACGGTTTAGGTTAAGCCTCAGACTTTGCCAAACGCTGACCATTGATGATTTTAGGGGCTAAATTTCGCTCATGGGATAATTTTCCATGGTTTTTCCAAAAACGAGATTCGCTATTTTAAAAAGTATTCGCCCAAATTCTATAAGATAAAATTATTTTACCTTAAAAATCGCCAAAATTTAATAAAAACTATATAAAATCCTTAGAAATTTCAATATTTTTACAAAAATATCGCCAAACATTTATAGTTGGCATATGAAGGATTAGTAAGATTCGCCAAGGTTTCTACATTTTAAAATAAATTTCCATCCTT
>ML781522.1:1036461-1063505 GCA_009831015.1 Picea engelmannii | reverse complement strand
TTCCTTCTCCTATTGTGTCACTATTGTAAATCCTTCAATCCTATCCCAAGTTGTTCTTAAGGGGGGATGTTAGGATATTTAGACACTTAGGATTTAGTTAAGATCTACTTGGTCTATTGTGTCGTTAGGTAAAAGTGTGTTTTCTAGTGTGTTTCTTTAGTATGCATTAGTATGCATTTATAGTTAGGAAATCTGATCGTCATGATAGGTTCCCGATGTAGAGTGATCCGACGATTCATACTCTCCTCGATCTTAACGACCATTGATCCATGGCTTAACACCTGATTGGTCCATGCTATCTATTTAAAGAGCATGGAGGCTCATTTGCCGATGATCGATTGTGAGAAAATCTCTTGTAAAATATCTTTGTAATCTTTTTCTTTGCATTAATAAACTGCTCCAATTGGCCGCATTGGCTGGGGCCGTGGATGTTTCCCTGTAGGGGTTTTACCACATGAAAACATCGGTGTCTTGATCTTTGATCTGTTTATGTGAGTGGTTACTTAAGGTGTTCATCCTCTGTTGGAATACTTGTGTTGTCGAACATATGTTGTACTTTCATAGATGATTTAGAGGTAGTATTCATTACTTGCATCCATTTCCTATAGAGTTTCATTTTCATGTAGAATAAGAATTCATTTTAGTTAGTTTGTAGGCAATGTTACTTTGATTATGTGATTCATGATTGTTCTAGATATTGATGCTAAAGACAACAAATTGATTGATTGATATTTTATCTACCTTTCCTTATAAACAATCATCACACAAATATGATCAGAGTTGAACTATTTCTGCAATTCTTTTGTCTTTCTTATCTACTCATTTCCTTATTGCAATTTACCTTTCATTCATCATTTTGAATCACATTTCAAATTAAACCTTGTTGGCCTTGAAGCTTGGTTGACTAAAACAGAGTGTGTCTGGAAGTAGACATACTTTGACAATGAATGATTTACTTTTGATATGATTCCCTACCATAGATATTCACGTCTGAGTGATCATGACCAAGAGAGCCATTACTGTTTGTGAGTCTGGCATTTTACTGCTTTGATTTTAGTAGGAAGTTTGTAGGAAATTTCAAGACTAGTTCTGCACATATTGTGCATGTGTCTCATAAGTTTACTTACCCAGATTGATAATTAAATGTTGATGAATCTATACCACTAGATTATCCCAATAGTTGCCTAAGAAAAACATATTAGCTGCCCAACGACATGACTCAACAAATCTATACTATGGACACTTTGTTGACAAAGAACATGATATTTTTGATGTTGGAACATGTGGTTTGATCATAAACCTCACCTTGTCAGTTGAGTGGGTCGACCAATCCTTTGGGTCGATGACCAACTAAAAGTTTTGTTGACCATGTCCACTTAGGATCCCAGATCCACATTTTATGGACAGGTGCAACCAACTCCACTTGATATTATTGGTTTAGTCTGTGACCAGAACTTATTTATAGATGATCCTTGTGATTAATCTATCATATCATCGAGAGATATACTTTTCACTCTCATGGAGAGTGATTTTTCTTCAGTGCAACAGTGCCTTTAGAAACCACCACTTCTCTCAGATCAATTCTTCTATGCGTTTAATGCCTATCCCAACATGGTATCAGAGTTGATGGTCTTTTGATCTTGGGTTCACAGAGAATGAGATAGTGGTTTCATGCAGACCAAAGGAAAACCTTTATTTTTGTTGTACATTATATGTATAGTTGTTGAAGTTCATCTACATGATTTGTGCTCTATATCTATTTCATAGAGTTGTTTTTACCAAGATTGTATAAAAGTCGAATGGGATTTTTACTAGGATCTCACACTAGCAGAGTTTAGCTCGATTGAATTCAACGTCATGACCCAACTTGAAGCATGGACCAAAATACACATCTATGATCTCGATTAGACTCCCAAAGATATCTTCTTGCAAACCATACTGAGATCTGTACAACTAGACCTTCCTTTCATTTGACCAGAAGTCAACTTCCCCTACTTGACTAGAAATTGAAGTTGATCTCATCGACCAGATTCAATAGAATGAATGTATGTTTACCCTATCTCTTTTTCCAATCTAATCAAACTGTAACATCACTTGATCCCCTAGGTACCATTTAGGCTAATGGGGTGACAAAATTTTGATTTAACTAACTACTTTGTTTCTCAAATTAAACTTTGTAGAATGATTACGCTCATCGAGAAATTTCTAACAACTATAACTATGCTCAATTTCGAGCTATGGATCAAAATTTTCATCTCAGTGAAGTTTTGATTATATTTCCCCAAGTCCACCTCAACGCCACGTGGATTTCTTCCACGTGTGCCACTTGTCATGGAACTGATGTAGAAAATACATGGAAGCACGTGTAGAAGCTTCCACATCACTCATCAGACCCATTCCTATTGGACTTCCAAACCACTTCTTCCTTGCTATTAGAACCCCCCCATCGGAGTATTTCCACTTCAAACTAATCTACGCACTTTGACAGTTGGGTCTAACAACAACACCCTGATGAATCAAACGTTCCTGGGAATTCAACAATATATGACTACGATTGTTGTTGGAGTCTAAGTTTTCACATGGTTTAACAACCTCCAAACCTCTTCACATTTAAGCAGGTGGATCCCATGATAGATCGATGAATGTCATGTCTCATGGTCACCCTCTGATTGAAGAAATTGTTCCTTCCTCATAGTACTCCTATCAGAATACTCCCTCTTTTTCAATCAAAATCCACTCCAGCCAACCTCCTCAGACGGATGACTGAGATCTATCGTCGATAATAAAAATGCTAGGATTTAGCCACCTTTCATGAGGAATGAAACCAATAGGGTATATGATTTATGGGTTGTCACGTGTCCTTTGTGTACGTTGGCATCCCCTCGTCATCTTGATGTCACTTCCCATTAGCCTCACTTAAATAAGATCCTACATGGCATCCATGTTGTCATTCAAGACACATGTCCCTACCAAACTCTGCCACCTGGCTTGATACATGGCACACATGCCATGTCACCTTTTGTTCCTTGAGTGCTAAAAACCTTGCCACATGTCACAATTTCCAGTTGACATGTGGAATCTCCACGTGGGCTGACATGGTGTACACATCATCACCAAGCACTTGGAACATCCCTCCAGGCGTTGACACTTGTTCTTTGTGCATTTGTAGGGTGAAGTCATCCTTGCCAGTATTACATCACCTTCATCCTAGCCTCGTCCCAAAGGACCCACCAAAATCTATGGCCATGACTACTATCGACTGGTCTTTGATGGATGATTAGGATTGGTCCTCAGAATCCTCTCTTCGGAGTTCTCCAACATCCTTTCCTAGGAATGGTATGATAGCCACATGCCCCAACAAACAGTCAAGATCTTATATTGCCAACTCTGATCAACGACCATGATTTAAGCCCCTTTACCATGTCTTGGAATTGATAGGGGCCAACCCTGCTACCTTGACCAACCATAAGTCACCACGTGTCCTCTTTGTACACATAGGCTGCTTCTATCCGTGTGAACTCAACATGATGTCCTCCCTCNGACCATGATTTAAGCCCCTTTACCATGTCTTGGAATTGATAGGGGCCAACCCTGCTACCTTGACCAACCATAAGTCACCACGTGTCCTCTTTGTACACATAGGCTGCTTCTATCCGTGTGAACTCAACATGATGTCCTCCCTCCTCTCAATCGAGTTTAAGGGTTTTTTGCATTAATCAATGACCGAGATTACATCTGATCTATTCTCCGATCAATAATTGGGATTGGTCCTGAGAGTACCTTATCCAAGGATACTCCGATGACCCCACCGTTATCAAAGACTCATATCGTTCAACTCCCATCCCAATTGATCTAATGGTTCCGATTGACCCTCAGAACCCTTCCATCGGAGTGGCACTGCTCTTGGTCTCTAAGGCTACTCCGACCAGAGACTCTGATGGCCCTTTCAATGATCGACATGCACAATCTCTCAAAGTATCCTCTGATGGATCCATTAGTGATTAACGACCTGGATCCATTGGAAACCCTCAAGCATGATGGACTCCAATCCATGGCTAGGATTGAATATCCATACCAAATCGATGATTGTGATTCATCCAAGAAAAGCACATAATTCCTTAAGTTTCAACAGTCCAATTATGGACTTAATCAATTTTTATAAGTTCTATAATAACTTACCCTTAAGTATCAATATGAAACTCTAAGTTATTTACTCCTTGTCGCTCACTTGGGGATTTTTCATTCCACAAGTTGTCCATATCGACACAGAGTCATTTCTATCCTTGAATTGTCGTATCTCCACTCTGTTGTCATGGAATTTAAGGAAAAAACTTTGCATATGAGCATAGATAGGAAAAGTACTGACAATAACCATATAAATAAACATGTATAAGTAAGTGAAACCATATAGAAACACACAATTATGCTTATGTGTTAATATATTAGGAAAATAATAGTATTGGTAATCTAATAGCTAAATTCTCAAGGATAATTATGACAGTAAAAACCCATGACAAGAAATATATAATTACAACTTCTGTACAAGTTTAACAACATATATTCTGAGTATAATGTAACACAAAAATACCCATGATAGAAGTACATGAACATTAAATAGTAATTATCCAACATAGGAATATGTAGTTATACATACAGTAATTAAGACAAATGCATGATAAACACGTATCAAAGTAATTAAGCCACCTACTGCATGTAGACCTCCAACTTTCCTCCTAGCCTTAGGCTTTGTTTCCCACAAAATTGATAGCAGGTCACCTCTGAGATGGGCATTAAACTCCATTTGGGAAAGGATATTCTATCAAGGTAAGGTCTATCAACAACAACAACATTCTAGTTCATGTGCTAAGTTTAATATCCATCATACAGTCTCTCATTCCCCACATGAATGTCCCACCCTAGGAAGTGTGCCCCTTTTCTACTCAATAGTCCTACGGTTGCCCCACTTCCCTTCCAGGGCTTCAGTAACAATCCGAACATGAATTCACAGAGACCTATAGTTGTAGCTTGTCACCTTGGGAATCAAATTATTGATAGTTCTCTCACCTGGAGATAATGATACGAGCCTGAAAACTCGCTTCTTTGAAAATTATTCTCACATGGAGATAAATGCACATGGGCCTGACAACTTGATTCTTTAGTTTACTTCCCAGCAAAACCCACTTCAAGAGTCCTTAAGAAAGAATTATGAAGAAAAAAAGTGCATACAGTAGCAACAAAGGATGGTATGGATGGTGGAGAGAAGAACAACATAGTTGAAAAATGAGCGAAAGGAATAGGAAAATGAACTATGGTTTGTTATTTTATTTTCATTCTCATGAAGTGCCACTTTCACTTCCCCAAACCTTGTTTTTAACCACTTGGTGATTCGTTCCCATTTCTAAAGACTTAGGACAAAATCATATTCATGCCTTTTTCCTTTGTTAGAAATATTTTATTAATATATCCTTGGTTTAAACCCCATGGTTTAGCTCTCTTCTTAGACCCTTAACTCCCTTCTCCCATATAGTGAAGTTTATCCCCCCCAAACTCTTTCTTGTCAGGATGGTCTAGAACAATGATGTTTTTCATTAAATTTATAGTGAAATTACATAATACAAAACAGGCTCACTGGCCCAAGACTTTTCTGGATCACCAACCTATGTGCACATTTGTAATTACATCTCAGTTGGGGTTTTTCATAGGGGTACTACATTCCCCCACCCCTTATTTATGGACTATCCTCAGTGTTGTATATACATATATTAACATTTAGAATAAAAAAGTTCAAATGTTTACAAAAAGATGTGAGTGCTCTACCTACATAGAATATTCATGTTCCCAAGTTGCTTCTCCAAGACTGTACTAGGTCCATTGGACCTTCACTAGGTTTATGAATCGACTCTGGAGCTGTTTGGGTTTCCGATCCAAAATGAATACTAGTTGTACTTGGAATTTTCCCTCTGGATCTACCTGAATCACATTCCAATCAATGACATTATTAATATTAGGTACATACTTTTTGAGGAAGGATACATGAAAAAAATTATGAATACTCATGGATGTGGGTAATGCAAGCATATAAGCTACAAGACCATTCCTTTCTAGAACTTCAAATGGACCACTGTATCATCCTACTAGTTTTGAGCACTTTCCCAACCTTAGGGAACTTCGCCTTACTTTTACTTTAAAAAGTACATGATCACCCATTGAAAATTCTCTGGGAGTTCTATGTTTATTAGCATAAATTTTCTGCTTGTCTTGAGTAGGCTTCAAATTATGTCTTATCTTCACTATTTGATCCTCCATATCCATGAGTAAGTCTGGCCCAACTACTTTTCTATCATTTGGATTGTCCCAACTTACTGGTGTGTTGCATTTTCTTCCATAAAGTGCCTCAAATAGACTCATCTTTATAGATGCTTAGTAACCATTATTATAAGAAAATTCAACCAGGTGTAAATATTCCTCCCATTTTGCGGGTTTTTCCATTGCATATATTCTCAACATGTCCTCTATTACCTTATTGACTCTCTCTATTTTCCCATCTGACTCAGGGTGATAGGTTGTGTTGAAATTTAAATCTATTCTAAATCATTTGAATAGCCCCTTCCAAAAATTTGAAGTGAAGTTGGGATCTCTGTCAGACATAATCCTCTTAGGTATACCATGAAGTTTGGCCACTTCCTTCAAGTAGATATCAACAATATTGGGTTCCTTGTGAGTTAAATTTACATGAATAAAATGGGCAGCTTTATTAAGCTTGTCCACAACTACCATGATAGAATAATGTTATTTGGCAGTCTTGGGAAGCTTAGTAATGAAGTCCATGGTTACTACTTCCCATTTCCACTTAGGAATGGGTAAAGGTTGTAGCAAGCTATTTGGGTGTATGTGATCAACTTTGAAATTTTGACACTCAAGACACCTAACAATAAAATCTACAACCTCCTTTTTCATATGTGGCCAATAGTATTTCTTTTTAACAACTGTAATGGTCTTCTAGTAGATTGGGTGCCCAACATAAGACACTTTATGAATTTCTATTAATAACAGGTATTTCATATCCTAGTCATTTGGCACATCAATTATTCCCTTGAACATGAGGGTTTCATCTTCCCTTAGCTCATAATTCTCCATTTTTGCTGCATTTTTCCTTGTTGTAATTTCTTTTTAATTCTAAATACATATGATCTGATTTTTCATCCTCTAAAATTTTAGTTTTGAAAATCAGATTTGCACATGCTAATGGTTGTAGCATGCATTTCATGTACTCTTTTGTTGAGTTCATCCGCAAACTTGTTCTCTTTACCTTTGATGTGCTTAATATCAAAGTCATATTCACTGAGGAATTATAACCATCTGCTTTTCTTAGCATTCAGGGTTTGTTGTCTGAATAAATATTTTAGACCATTGTGATCTATTCTCAACTTAAATTTTCTACTGATAAGGTAGTGTCTCCACATTTTCAAAGCATGAACAATAGATGCCAACTTGAGATCGTGAGTGCCATACAATATCTCATTTTCTTTCAACTTTCTTAATTCATAACACACCACATGACCATTCTGACTAAGGACACCACCAAGCCCTTCTTTGCATGCATCGATGCATACAATAAAATATTTGTGAGGATAAAAAATTTCAGAATAGGTGCAATTGCCAGTAAGCTTTTCAAATGTTCAAAGCTTCTTTCACACTCAGGTGTCCATTCAAATTTCACACCTTTATTCTGTAGATATGTGATTGGGTATGAAATTCTAGAAATCCATTCAATGATTCTCCTATAATAACCTGCAAGTCCCATGAAGGACCTTAGTTCGAAGAGGTTTCTTGGTGATGGCCATCCTTCGATGGATTTTATATTTTCCAAATCTACTTCTATCCCTTCCTATGTTATGATATGACCCAAATAATTAATTTTCTTATGGTATAAAGATCATTTACTCATATTGGCATATAGTTGATGCTCCCTCAATACTCATAGCACCATCCTCAAGTGTTGTTCATGTTTTTCTTCAGATTTGGAATAAACAATAATGTCATCCTTATTGTGCTCGCCATCAAAAGTAGGAGGCTTAATCTTAATCATATCCATGTAGCTCATCTACCCCATATTTCTTCTTATGCTTCATGATAGGGGATGAGCTTGAGATACTTCGTACCCTCCTAGTTGAATGTTTAGGCAAGTGATGATGTTGTCTATCATCACTCCTTGAATCACTTCTTATGTCACGAGACTTATGCTCCTTTGTCTTGCTAGACTATGAATCCTTACATTTTCCTCTCAATTATGATTAGGATTCGTAACGACTTGATGTTGAAATCATCTTGTTGTTCCTTGGATTTCCTAAGCCTCTCATTATCTGCTTTATAACTTTGAACATATTTTTGCATATTCTTGATGGTTTCCACCAAGTTTATGCTTTCCTCTTTACCTTAATCATGTCCATTGGATTAAGTTCTTCCATTACCCATGTTGATCCAATGTCCCCTGATTTCGTCCTCATGGTTAAAAATCCTCTATGTATCTTCTCTATCTGTCATGATTTTGGTCTATGATTGGGTCTATATGCTCTTAATTCTGAAAAATGTTCAGGTAGTATGATTTGTTATATAAAAATAATATAAAAATTTGTAACTAATAAACTCTTTTGAGAATTAACACATGAGTCCTATAACTTCAATCTAGCCCATCTAGGCCTACTTTTGAAACCATAGCTCTGATACCACTTTGTAATATCACCCGATCCCCTACGTACCGTTTAGGTTGATGGGGTGACAAAATTTAGATTTTACCAACTACTTTTTTTTTCAAATTAAACTTCGTATAATGATATGCTCGTCGATATCTTTCTAACAACTATAAATATGATCAATTCTGAGCTCTGGATCAAACATTTCAACACGCTAAAGTTTTGGCTATCTTTCCACAAGTCCACCTAAATGCCATGTGGCATCCATGTGGATTTATGCCATGTGTGTCACTTGTCATGGCACTGATGTATCATAGATATGGTAGTTGATTTGGCAACTGCCACATCACTCATTGGACCCATGCCCATCGGACTTCCAAACCACTTCTTCCTTGCTATCAGAACCCCCCCTCATTGGAGTATTTCCACTTCAAACTAATCTATGAACTTCGATATTTGGGTCCAATAGTAACACCCCAACAAATCACATGGTTTTGGGAATCTGACAATCTACAAATAGGATTGTTTTTGAAGTATAAGTTTGCATGTGTTTTAATAACCTTTCCAAAACTCTTCACATTCAAGAAGGTGGAGCCCACGAAATACTGATGACTGTTGTTCCTCATGGTCCCTCTCCGATCAATGACCCTAATCCTTCCTCAGAGAAATTCTATCAGAGTACTCCCTATTCAACAATCAAAATCCACTCGGACCAGCCTCCTCTGATGAACGACTAATATCTATCATTGATAATCCAAAGGATAGGATTTAGTCATATGTGTCCCAACGAATGACACCGACATGGTCTACGATTTATGGGATGCCATGTGTCATTCTCTGGGTACACTGGAATCCCCTCATCATATTGACATCACTCCCCCTTAGCCTCACTTAAACAATATCCTACATGGCATCATAGTTGCAATTCAGGACACGTGTCCCTACCCAAATTTTCCATGTGGATTGATATGTGGAACACACGCCACACAACCTTTCATTCCGTGAGTGCTAAACACCTTGCCATGTGTCACAGGTTCCATCCAACACATGAAATATCCATGTGGATTGAATGGCATACACGTCATCACCAAGCACTTGGCATGTACCTGCAAGTATTGCCACATGTTCTCTATGCATTGGTAGGGTGATGTCATCCTTGTCAGTATGACATCATATTCCTTCTGACCTTGTCCCAAGGACCCACCAAGATCTATGACTAGGAATACTATTGGATAGGATCCAATTAATAGTCAGGATTTCTCCTCATAATCCTCTCTTCATATTTCTCCAATATCCTTTCCCCGGAATGCTCTGATGGCTAGACAACCTGACCAAGGGTCAGGATCTTATATCACCTACTCCGATCAATGACCATGATTTAATCCCCTTTTCCATGGCTTAGAATTGACAGGGCCCACCCCTGATACATCGACCAGCCACAAGCCACCATGTGTTTTATTTGTATATGTAGGCTTCTTCCATCAACATGATGTCATCCCTCCTCTCGATCGAGTCTAAGGGTTTTCTGTGTTGATCAACAACTAAGATTACATCCCAACGGTTCTTCGATTAACTGTTGGGATTTATCGTCAGAGCCTTCTTGTTAGAGTACCTTATCCAAGGCTACTCCAAGGACCCCATCACAATAGATGTCTTAGTTTTTGGTATGTGTTATATTATTTGCACAAGTAGCAATGTCACATTTTTGCCTCATTTTTCATGTTGCCTCGATTTTCATGTTCATTGTTGGGCGGTTTTTTGGCACATGTTTTTTTTCGATGGTTTTCTATTTCCGGTTAAGGAATTAGGGTTGTTAACTAATCTAGGTCATTGGTTTGGATGTCGTTGGCTACTATATGTATATTTTATTGTAAACAATGTATCACTATGAATGAATATAGAATATGTTGGTTTTCCCAGTTTGGGTTTCCACGGGGAAAAATCTCTGTGTAATGTTTGTATTTGCCAATGTATCTTTTATGTTCTTTTACTGAAAATATGTTTGCAGTAAATATTGTACAAGGTTAAAATCTACACTTAGATCATTCAATTCCCATCCTGATTGATCTAACGATTCTGATTGACCCTCGAAAACCTCCCATCAAAGTGGCTCTTCTCTTGGCCTCTGGGATACTCTAATGAGAGACTCACACGACCCTTTCACAATCGACGACCATGATCTCTCTGAGTATTCTTCTATGGATACAACGATGATGAACGAACTAGATCCTTTGTAAGCCCTCAAGTGTGAGGGACTCTGATCCATGGCTAGGATCAAATCTCCATACCAAATCAATGGTTGCAATTCATCAGGGAAAAACAGAAAATTCCTTGAGTTTCAACACTTTGACTCTAGACTTAAACGATTTTTCGAGGTTATATTATAACTTACCGTTAACTATCAGTATGAAGTTGTTGGACAAGCATTTTGGAAATAATATACATAAAAATACTAAGTGTAGAAGAAGTGCACAAAAGAAGAAGGAAGACTAGGGAGTGTGCAATTGAGGCACATTTAGGAGGACACTGTGCATAAAGAGGAATAAAGAAGAGAAGAAAGCAAGAGAATAAAGTGGGTGAAAAGGAAGGATGATAGTCCGACAGGCTAAATATAGAAGGATGTGAAAAATTATGAAGAACAATAGTCAGAGTGCAAAAGAAAAATTCATACGGAAAAGAAGGTGAAAGCAGTCCGAACAACAATTTTATTTGAAGTTACCATGTATTGTAATACGGTTTTTGGGATGAGCAAAGTAGGGTTTTGAGCCCTAGAATTCATGTATAAATATGTAATGGGTTGGGATATTAGGGGTTCCGTGTTCTTGGTATTATTCAGTTATGTTCTATTTTTTTTATTATGGGAGTTCTTCTCGAGTGGTACTAAGGAGATGATGCGGAGATAGAGAAAGGCATGCACTGCATAGTGGCTAGGATAGAAAAATAGAAATATTAAAATGATGTATTTTTGTAAGAGCAATGTGCAAACCTCATACAATTACCAAAAGCATAATAAAAATTCCATCCATTGTGGACGTAACCCAAAGTTAGGTGAACCACATTAAATATTGTGTTGAATGTTTGATGTGTGATTGTTCATGGATTTTGTTTGGATGCATATTAGATTAGATTTGTCTTATGTGTAATCATTGTGCGCAATAGTTATGATTGTTACAGTAATGGGTTTATGTCATAATTTGGAATATAATGGTAATATGAATATGCTATTCACTAAGTAACAAAGGAAGATCACTTGCAGGATAATGTACATAGAACATATAATTATGAATGAATAGAATAATCACCTCCCATTCCCTCACTACTATAGAAACTTGGTTCTTGCAGTCATAATAGACACCTCATGTGAGACTTAATGTGAACATGCAGGTGATGCCAAAAGGGTTGGTATTTGAATGGTTTTGTTGGTCAAAGATAACTCAAACCTGGGGTCTTACAACTGCGCGCAATGCCAACAAATGGATTCATTGCCGAGAGTCGGATTCTATTTTTAAGGGATTTTTTTGGAGGCCGACTAAGAAGGAAATTTTAGAAAGGTTATAAAGGAAGGAATGAGAGTTTTACTGAAAAGAGAATAGAAACCCTCGAATGAGTAACAAACAGTGGATGAAAATGTATCTATACATAGAATTGCATGAAATTTTCTTTGGTGAATTTCCATTTATTCTGACGGAGTGGTTAGAAATATTAGTTGAGAATATCATAAGGTACCAAGGTGCAACGTAGAGGAATTGGACTCCTAAGTTTGTAATACAACCAAATTATGTAAGTAATAACACTTCTTGTGCAGTTGATTTCTGGTTGGATATCATATTAGGAGGATATATTACAGAGTTCACAGTAGATTGTACCCAGTCATACAATTTTTAGAAAGGGAATTATTTAAGGGTCCACAAGGAAGGTTCATGAAATTGTTGTGTACATGGATAAAGATGTTGTTGTGTGACAAGTGTGTGATGAGAATGGAATCTGATTGATACGAGGCTTTGTGCACATAGAGGAACCGGGGGATGACCAGAGGATAGCTCGAGGACAAGAGAGAAGGAAGGAAGCGATAAGGAAGGAAGGGAGGGAATGATTATGTAGAGAGTCGAAGAAGGTATTCTAGAGGAAGAAGACGAGTTTGGAGAACTATAGAGAGGAAGGAGGTACAAGAGGTGAAAGACTGGGGTTAATAAAGGAGATCCACATAGTGAGTTAGATGGGAGAGGACCTTGATAAATAATCCAAATCATGGAGATACCACACGTAAGAGGAGATGAATAGGATTTCTATTTTATTCCTATAATAAAGGAGTCATTAATTCCTACTGAGACTAGATTCTGTGTTGAATCCATGACCCCATGTTCATCACCACAATCAAAAATAACATTTGAAGACTTATTAAAAGAACTTATAGTTAGCAAGGGAGGATAGAGTAATAGAAATCAGAGAAGTGGAAGAAGTGTGCAGATTCAGAGTGAACTAGCATCAACATGAGGAGGGACTACACAAAGAAACATGGAAGGGGTATACATTCCCCTCATACTTCCTGATTTCTAGGGAGTGTGGTTAGAGGAGGAAAAACAACATTTCATTTTCTGCGAGACAATTTGGGATGCTAAGAACGTCCAGGATGAGGCTGTGAAGATTTCCCAGTTGGAAACAACATTTATAGATCATGTGCTAGTATGGTACATCAAGTTGTAGAGTACCATTCCTATAGGACAAGCTAGGACATTAGCAAAGATAAGACAATAATTGCTAAAAGAGTTTAAGAAGCCAAAGTTGGAGTCGTAGTACATTACATAATTAAAGGAGATTAAACGGGTGCAAATAGAGTCGGTATGGGACTTCGATCAAAGGTTTAAGGACTTGATGGGTAGGTTGAATTTCTAGATCTTTGATCAACAACATAAATAATGGTTTATTGTACGACTTCTACCGCACATTCACATGCCATTGATTCAACAGAAGGATGCATCACAGCCCAAGGCTCTGGAAATTGCAATGAAATTGGAATCATCCACTATAGGAGACAGTGGAAGGATGCAACATTTTTATACACAGTTGGATGCATTAAAAATTTAATTGGAAGAACTTACAAAAAGGAAGGAGAAATGAGAACAAGTCTGGTTTACCAAGTGTAGGACTAAAGGCCATCACAAGGACAAATTCCCAACATTCACGCAGTATTTGACAAATAGAACACCAAATCCATTACCAAGAGGGGGGTATTGCGAGATATGTAAGAAATGGGGACATCATCCATCTGAGTGTCCATTACTGCAGAAGTATCAGAGTACACCAAGGAACTTCTTTTGCAATTTTTGCAAGTCGGTTGGACATGAAGAGAAGGATTGGTGCGAATTTGATTTGATGAGGGAGCGTACTTCATATATGTATGGGATTTAGGAGGAAAATACTGTGATAGACGAAGGAGCTCAACAATATAACAATAAGAGAGGCTTTACTCCAACAAACAGAGGAAATTTTGGTAGAGGAAGAAGAACAATAATATGTTATAATTGTAATCAACCAGGGTACTTATCTTGTGACTGCCCGAATCCATGTACAAGGTGCACATAATGTAGAGAATTGGAACATGCGACATAATATTGTCCTCAACTATTTGTGAAATGACAGGCCAGAGGGAACCAGAACCAAAATCCAAATCAAAATGTGTAGAAAATATCAACTGAAGAACACAATGAAGGGCCAAGAATAACAATTGTTATGTGTGGAGGATATAGAATAGGAGATCATATGAAAAGTGGAGGGAACCATGCTGAGCAATGGGTAAGGAAGTCAACAAGACCCATGCCAACCTTTTATCCTCAACAGGAAAAGGAGACATATCAGAGGGCAAGGAAAGAGGTACTTGGATAGGAATGGGGAGCATCAATATCATCTGGGCCTCATGTCAGAGATCACATTGTACCAGAGAAACCAAATGGGAAGGTAAGCACGCTAAAATAATTCTTGAATAGTTGCATAGAGATAATGAAAGATGAAACTTCATTGAAAATACTACATGAGATGATTCATCACTGTATGCAAGGAAGGGAAGCTCCCATCACACAAAGGGTGGTGAATCAGGTACTACACAGAAAGAGGACCAACAAAGAATTCATATTTAGTGCACAAATTGGGGAATATGATGTGGATAATGTTATCTTGGACTTGGGGTCTTATGTGAATGTATTGCCTAAATATACCTAGGAGATGATGGGAAAACCCAAGATGGTATGGTCTCTTGTTCAGTTAAGTCTTGTGAATCAACACAAAATAGTATTGATTGGTTGATTGACAGGAGTACCTGTGAATATGGATGGGATGTGTAGTTTGGAAGACTTAGAGGTTATTGAGATCTTGGATGACAGTCAACCATATCCAACATTGATGGGAATGGAATGGGTGTTTGATAATCAGGAAATCATAAACATGAAGGCGAGGGAAATGATTTTTGAAGTCAAAGATTTGAGAGTTAC
This sequence comes from Picea engelmannii, assembly GCA_009831015.1. Taxonomy (NCBI): domain Eukaryota; kingdom Viridiplantae; phylum Streptophyta; class Pinopsida; order Pinales; family Pinaceae; genus Picea; species Picea engelmannii. Next base: position 1,048,327 of record ML781522.1, on the reverse strand, counting down.
TGCACCATTGGACCCAATAGAAAGAAAGAGATACATAGAGCCAGGAAGAGGAAACAACATTGACAATTTGTATAACATGACTGTGTAGATCGATTTTTATTTAAAGCATATTATAGATGGTGCACTAAGTTGAAGAAGTATTAGTTTATGTGCATCAGACTCAAAGGAAGGTCTAGAACATTGACAATAGAGGATGCATGAATTATCAACTAGACGATGTGCACACATAACTCGGTCATTGCACTGGATTGGAACAGAGTTATGTGATCCACCTAGGTATGATAGATTGTTTGATATAAGTTTGTTTTTAAAGGAATTTGAGTTTCATGTACCTGAACAAAAAAGGTTGTTGGCACTAGATGTTGTCCTAAAAGTGATTCCAACAAGATGGTGGGATACACACAGAGAGGGGATGAAAGATTAGTCACGGTGTAGAAGACTAATGTAAGTAAGGTTTGTTATTGAGGTAGAAAATATTGTGCAGAAGTATACATAAAAGAGTGATCCAACATGTCATTTTGAGCAGTGTAGGACCTTATGGAGTTCAGTACTGGAGACATAATGGACGCAAAAATTTATACAAACACTGGACACAATTCCAAAGAACTGTTATTTGAAATTGGAAATGAGTAGAGAGATAGAAATATGGAATGACCTGGTACAGAGGTTCAAAATCACATTTACTTTTGAACATGAATCCCCATCGATAGATGTAGTTCTACATTATATTTGATCCAGGATATTCTCAGAAGAAGGGACAATGGAGGTGGTACCACTATGCAGTGCACACAAATATAATATGATTGTCCATGATTTATTGGAGTGATACAATGTTGCTAAGGAAGAATAGGATGAAGAAGATCCCAGGAATGTACAAGTACCTAAAATAGAAGGAGAATGAGTAGTATAAGGGATAGAGCTTGAGTCTGCCGCATACACACAACCCATAAAAATGTGGAAGGTAAACATTGGGATGATAGAGAGTCCCAACTTTGCGTAGATATGATATTACTAGAGTGATGAGACAGTAGAGGAGATTTCATACTTGTTGCGAGAATACCAGGACCTATTCCCAACCACATTTTTGGAGATGAAGGAAATAGTTGGGGACATAGGCGAGATGAAGATTCCATTAAAACTAGGTACTAAGATAGTGTGATAGAGACCTGAAAGGTTAAATCCAAAGTACAAAGAGAAGGTGAAAGCCAAAATAGACAAGATGTTGGATGCATGAATCATTGAACCCATGGAGGAATCAAAGTGGATTAGTCCAATGGTAGTGCAAGACAAGAAGACAAGAGGAATCAAGATTTGTGTGGATCTGAGGAAGATGGATGATGCACGTTTAGATCGCATGGTCTCCACTTAGTGAACCTATGAAATAGTGTGTGCATTTGTGGGATATTAGAGAATACCCCTAATTTCAATAGATACTGAAAAATAACTCCCAAAATACTTTTGTTGAACCCCTCTCCCAATACATATTTCCAATAAAAAAATCCCATATTTTTACTAGATATCCCATGTTCTTACTAGATGCTACTTTTTATATTCCCCAATAGTTATAAACATCCCCATACCCCACATTCCTCCCCAATACCTATGATATATTGAACCTATTTTTCACAATGAAAAATACCTCTTTGTGAATGAATGTGATAATATATTGGTGAACAAGGTGAAGCCCCCTGTGGTTTACATGACCCATTTCCAACACCATTCACAGATGAGGTACTAGAGAACGTAAGAGACCAAGTGACTTACTCGTCCACAGACAGATTCTTGGGGTACCATTAGATAAAAATAGCATAGGAAGACCAGTACAAGACTACTTTCACGACATAGTGGGAAGTTATCAGTATACAATAATTCCCTTTGGATTGAAGAATTCCCATGTAGTTTTTTCCAGAGTTGTGGTTGCAACGTTTAAGGAATTTATTCACAACTTCCTTGAGTTATACTTAGACAATTGGACTATGTTCAGTCTACTAAAGGATCACATAGAACTACTCAAGATAATGTTGGATACATTTATATAGTGTCATATTTCATTGAACCTGAAGAAGTGTATTTTTTGTGAACCGTTTGGAATTTTGTTGGGCCCTGTAGTATGCAAGCAGGGATTTCTAGTGGGTCCAATTAAGATTTCTATAATTCTGGATTTAGAACCACCTACACCAGTTAGAAAACTGAGGGAAACTATGGGTTACACATGATATTATAGGAATTTTATCAAAGGATATGTGCATATCACATCACCAATGGAAAAGTTGCTAAAGAAGGAAGCAATGTTCCAATGGAATGAGGAGTGTTAGAAGGGCTTGTACACCTTAAAGAAAAAACTAGTAACTGCACCAATTTTGATATTTCCATATTGGAACAAGGAGTTCCATGTTCATGTATATGCATCATCCATAGCATTGGGTACAATACTATCTCAACTAGGGTTGGGGGACATAGATACCCAATTGAGTTTGGAACTATGAAGTTGTTTATAGATGAAAATAATTACACCACTACAGAACGAGAAGAATTGGAAATGATATATGTGCTACAAAAGTTAAAACATTATTTATTGGGGTCTCAATTTAAGATGTACACAAGCCATTCTGCATTAAAATACTTAGTGAACAAGCCACTGTTGGGGGGAGAATATGCATATGGATATTGTTGTTGAAGCAATATGATTTTGAGGTTGTGGTGAAACCCAAAAAGTTGAATGCAGGACCAGATCATAAATCGTGCATATTATCAGAAGAAGATCCAAGTAATTTAGATGAAAATTTACCAGAAGCACAACTATTTGAAGTTAAAATGGTGGATGGTTACTTCTGAGACATCGTGAAGTTTCTGAGTACAAGAATGGATCCATCAGAAGTGGCAATGGCACAGAAGAAACAATTGGTAGTTAAAGCAACAAATTATCAGTTGATTGCAGGGAATTTATACAAGTTGGGAGAAGATGGAATATTAAGATGATGTGTGTAGGAATATGAAAGACCGATGATACTCGTAGAAGCACATGACAAAATTGTAGGAGGAAATTATGCAGATAAAGCGATTGGAAAAGATATTTTGTGCGTGGGGCTCTAGTGGCCTACACTTCCCAAATATGCTAAGGAATATTTCTAGTCATGCGATGTATGTCAAAGAGTGGGAAAACCATCCAGGAATGATGAAATTACTTTACACCCATAGGTGACCTTGAAAGTATTTGATGAATGGGTCATAGAATTTATGGGGCCAATCAACCCACAAGCAAGAAGATCAGGGGCAAAGGACATAATCATTGTGACAGAGTACTTGAAAAGATGGGTAGAAGCAACACCAGTTCTAGATTTCACCATGAAGACTATTGTGAGGTTTGTGTTTGAGACTGGAGTCACATGGTTTGGGTGTCCATTCTTATTAATCAATGATCAAGGAACCAACTGTATGAATAAAAAAATTGCAACATTGACTGAGGAGTTTCAAATTCATCATCAGGAGAGTACCCCGTATCATCCTCAAGCTAATGGGACAGTGGAAGATTTCAATAAAATATTAGAGAATGCTTTTACAAATATCTGCAACGTAGGGAGAGATGATTGGGACTTAAGATTTCCAGCAATGTTATGGTATTACAGGACTACAAGTAAACATTTGATAGAGCAGACACCTTTCAGGTTGGTCTATGGGAAAGAAGCAATGATGCCAATGAAATTTATTCTACCTAGCCTACGCATTGTAGAGATCACTGATCTTTTGGACTCTAGCGCAATCAAGAAGAGACTATCACAGTTAGTATGGCTTGAGGAATATTTTTTTGTCGTAGGTTTCCATCAGCAAAGTCAGAAGGAAAGAGAGAATTCATTGAATTATAGGCACAATAAATAGAAAAAGTTCCAAGTGGGAGACTTAGTATTACTCTTTGACAATAAGTTTATGCAACATCCAAGGATGTTTTGAATGCATTGGCTTGGACCCTATGTGATTCAGCATGTGATGGAGACAGGTGCTACGTAGTTGGAAACCCTCAATGGATATGTTCTTGGAGGAATGGTGAATGTAAGTCGGTTGGAACCCTATAGAGACAATCGACAGTCTGCGCAGTAATCTGGGCTACGCCAGACCACATGTTAGATGCATATTATTTTAAATGGACTCAAGGGTGAAAATGTCTTGATGCAAATAAAAATTATGATAAGAATAGATCAATAAACTACTTTCCCCTAGTGGGAATGATGGTCAAAAGAATATATCAATAGTCCCCCCTCCCAATGGGAGTAATAGTCCCCATTCAATCAAAGGTGTAAGTGGAATTCCCCATTGCATCAAAATTTGACGTTGAGGAATTTTTTTTGTGTGTGTTATACAACAAGTGAGGAAAATTCTATTGCACCTCATAAAGTGTGAAATACTTTCCTAATGTTGGGACTGAAGAGTCATTTTATCCTTATAGTGTTTATGGTATGTAATCTAATGATCAAAAGGATCCATTACACTTAATTTTGGGCCAATGTCAACTCAAGGATCTAACTGCAATATACTATGTGCAAGAATTGGAAGAATGTATTAAAGGCCATATGAACTCAATATTGAAAATTGGATGCAACCTAATATATCGTGGAAAGTCGAGATTGAATGCAATGTCTCCACTCTACTCGATGAAGGTGTATTAATTGTATCATAATGGTTTGAACATATAATGTGGGCCATATAACCTTTCTTTCAAGACATGGAACTGAAACTTATCCCAAATTAAGAATTTATGTGGGATGAGATGCTTGTCATGGAATTACTTATAATAATTTGAGGTTGAGTTTCATTGTATAAATTCATCTACATATCTTTAAACAATTTAGATGTTCTTCTACTCAATCATGATTGCAAATTTGTTGGCATCCATAAGTGTGTTCACTATAAAAATGATCTAGATTTTTTTGAGAACAAAATGAAGGTAGAGATATAACAATGAAATATATAGAGATATTGCAATAAACACAGAAATAGAGTAAGCCCAATTTTTATTAATGAGAGAATGTAGAGAAACTGTAAAATTACAGAGTGAATGACTTGCTAGAATGGTGGCAACTTATCTCTGAGAAGAGATTTGATGGCTACTCTCATTCACAAGAATATGATGATGTACAATGAGGCTATAGAGGCATTTTTAACATAAATAAAGATGAAATGTTAAAATGTTTGTGGGCCCCGATGGGGGTAGTTGGTACGTCAATTTCCCAAGGGTATAACTTTTGCATACGATCTTTGTTTGGGTAACATGATAGCTCATTGGAAAGACATATCCGAGGACTACACATTTTTTCATCACACTCTAGCTAAATCCTACAATGTGATTTTGGTGGGCCCAAAAAACTTTGTTTAGGGCCTCAAAATGACCCCAGAAGTTTAGGACCCGAATAGATGTAGAAAAACTGCCAAGGTTGAAACCCCATTTTTGAGCTAGTGGAATAGGTGGGTGGCCACCGATTTCCACCTATATCAATCCTACCCCCTTAGGAATCAATGGTCTCCATTGCATCAATCCCCTGGGGAATATTTTTCTCAATATGAACCTAGGTGAGTTGCTTGCCTTGTTGAAGAAGTTGTCCTACTTAGCTTCTTAAAGGTTGTTATGAACCTATTGTTGGAAAGGTTGGATCCATTTAACCAATCTAGATGCATGATCTTCCTGAGTGTGGTAGGTCTATATCGGTGAATATGCAACATGAAGAACATGAAGGGATTTATCATAACTTGGTTTGACTGGGCAGTGTGGAGGCACCCCCGTAGGTGCAGTAGAAATATCTTGGTGCGCTTCTACAATTTTTTTTATCTGCTTCTACTGGATAGAAGGGTATTAGGCTGAGGCTGTAGTGGTTGAAGTGTCTTTCTCTTCTTACTAGATTGTGTAGAGGGTAAACTTTGTGGTATGAGAGATTACTCTGTGACACTGTTTTTCGAGACAATAGTCAGAACTACCTATGATATCTTGTAGGGTTGACCCCCTAGAGTAACAATGATGATACAGGGTCGAGACTCATAAAAAACATGATGCCTTCACATATATGGCTGGCCTAACAGAACATCATATAATTCCAGTGGGGCAACATCACACAATACCTCATCCTTGAAGGGCTTGATGTTGTATGACATGTGACACTGTTGGCTGACACAAAGATATCATCCTTGGCGAAACCATATGATGTTGTATGGATATAGGTGTGGTTTTATCAGTAAATCCAACTACTTGATGACCTATTCTTATATGAGGTTCTTCTGGATTCCGCTATCAACAATAAAATGCAGCGAGGTCCCCTTCACCCATATTTGTGAATGGAAAAGGCACTCCCCCTCCTCATGATCCTCTGGTTCTTTTGGTTGGATTGTTGTGGTCGCAACATTAGCAGTGGGTTCTTCATCAATTATATGTCTCCTTTCATTATTGTCTAAATTGGAGCCTGATTCAGGGCTCAAATCTATTTCTTTGAGCTTGGCTACCAATGACTCTTTCGAGCGACATTCATCGATGTTGTGCTAAGGGATTTTGTGGAAGTCGCACCACTTCCCAGTGTCCTTCTTTGTCTTCCTGTTGCCCTTATTTTATTGTGTCTTGGAATGGTTGTCTTGAGCTTAAATGCTCTGTGAGTTAGGGTTGCCTTTACCATACTTTGGTTGTTGTGGATTTGTAGACCCAAATTCTCGCGTGTTCTGTTGCTTAAATTTCTGCTCGATTTTGACAAGATATCTATAAGTGAATCCCAGTAATGAGATGTCCATAAATTTAATTTCAATTTGGATGTACATGTGTATAGCCTTGCGATATTTTAGAACCATATGTCACTCAGAGTCTTTGATACCCAACTTGGTTCGCAAGGTATGGAAGGTATTTGTGAACTCCGACACTGCTTGGTCTCGCTTTTGATGCAGCATGATCCATCTTATGTATTGGTCATCATAGTTTCCCACAGGGTAATATTTCTCCTTGACTGCATACATAAAACAATTCCAAGTGGGCTCGACCCCAAATATTCCAGACTCCTCTGTGGAATTTTTCTCCCAATAATTTTCCCACCAATGTTTGACATGGGGGAGAGCCTTAAGGAGCGCAAAGATGATATTTTCTATGTTGGAAAACTTGTGAACAAAGAAATAACCTTCTAGTAAATTTAACCATTTTTCCAAATCATCTGCATCGATCTGACCTTCAAATATGGGAATATCAAAATTAACTTGTACCTTGAATGGGTTAGTGTCTCCAAAGCGACTTCCTGACGAAGACACACCAGTTATTGTCGACAATTGTTGAAGGATTTGGGAAAAATTATCCAACATCTCGTTCATCTGTTGGGCAACGGATTCCATGAGAAACAACTTGATGGGATATTTTTCTCCTTTATTCCTCTTCTCTTCCACCATAGTATGCCTCTTGGGATGGCGAGAGTGGTTTTCCTGAAGAGAAACTAGCTCGAGACCCAACTCTCTATACCCTGACCTCGTCGGGGACATGCACTAAGAAACAAAAAGGAGTAGCCTACTCTAATACCAATGACTGAGATTATTTTGAGAATGAAATGAAGGAAGAGATATAAAAAAGAAATATACAAATATATTTCTATAAACACAGAAATATATTAATGCACAATTTTTTATCAATGAGAAAATGTACAGAAACTGTAAAATTACAAAGTGAATGACTTGCTAGAATGATGGCATCTTATCTATAAGAAGATATTTGATGGATACTCTCATTTGCATGAATATGATGATCTACAATGAGGCTCTATAGGCCTTTTTAACATAAATAAAATACAAAACCCTAACCCCAAAAGATGAAATGCCAAAAGGTTTATGGGCCCTGATGGGGGTAGTTGGTGTGTCAACTTCTCAAGGGCGTAACTTTTGCATACGATCTTCGTTTGGGGTGCATGATAGCTCATTGGAAAGTTCTATCTGATGAATACACATTTTTTATTCACTCTTTGGACAAAGCCTATAGTGTGACTATGGCGGGCCCAAAAAACGTTGTTTAGGGCCTCAAAACGACCTTGGAAGTTTAGGACCCGAAAAGCTATATAAAAAATGCCAAGGCGGAAACCCTTGTTTTGAGCCAGTGGAATAGGTGGGTGGTCACCGACTTCCACCTGGATAAAAGAAAAAAATATTTCTTTTTATTGATGCACAAGTGTATTTTGCATTGATACTCGAGAATAATATTCATTTCCTCCTTCGTGATGTTTCAAGGAGACACAAGTGTACCAAACTTGTTCATGTAGTCATCAACATACTAATCATGAAAACAATGTAGTGTTTTTTGTTTCAAGTATTGATATCCATGATACTTCAGTGGGTAAAATTGTCTTTCATCACCTACAAAAAGCATACCCCAATGTAATGTTTGGCTATGTGCACTTCCCACAGAACCTTTATAGTCAAAAACATATTCATGGTTGTGAGATTAATATTTTTTGTGTCATTGAAGTTATTATAATGAAAACATGTGTTTAGGATGTGGAATGTTATGATTGATAATCACCTTAAAGGGTTTTTTCTCACAAAATGAACATGATGCATGTTAGAGGGGTGATCCAAATTTAATCTAGGGCACTATTGTTTTGGATAACCTTGAAAATTGATTGAACATCACCTCATATTGTTTATAAAGAGCTTCTTTGATGTGAATAGACTACACAACACTAAAATTAGGAGGCCAGGAGATGATGGAGTTGTTCCATGTCATATTTGGTCACAAAATGTGTGGTAAAGGGTGATTTAATGGAGTAGGATTGATCCTACATGGTTAATGGTACTCTACATTGTTGGTACTATAAGCATGAGTAAATAGGCACTGACTTTTCCTTGATCTACTCTCTAAAATAAGACAAATATTCTTGAATTATCCATAAATTGGCTAGAGGTGATAACTATGTTTATTCTCTAATACCAATGAACATGGCTAGGTGGGCCACCAACAAGGGCGCACCCCTTCCTTCACCACTCAGCATGAGAGAGATCAACATGTCATCAATAATTTCTATTGTAATCTTCCCTGCTAGTTTTGTTGAGAAGAGTGCTCTTGAATAATTGTTAGTATGTTAGTCTGTGTTGACTACTTGTGTTGTAAATATCCCTCGTGAATGTGGTTGAGTAGGGCACTTTTGAAAATAATATTAGTATTTCAATCATGTCAGTCATTTGTTGAGTAAATAACTCTCACTAGTCTAGTTGAGAAAGGCACTTCAGAAATAAAGTAGCAACTTATTTTGTAAATACAAATAAGGTAGAGGACAAAGTCACCCTGCATAATATTAAAGGGCTTCTATTTTGTTCTCTCTGTGCTTGTTGTGTGTGTTTCTTGTGTTTTTTATCTGCTATTTCATTTTCTAGTGCACCCTATTGTTGTGAGTTTGTTCTTCATATATGAGTTGCAGATCAATTGGTATCCATGCAACGATCTCAGAAAGCCTCCGCTCACAATCAATAAGCAAATGGAACAACCATCCACAAATATAAGACAATTTGTTTTTGATAGTCAGTATCAACAATTTAATGCTCTTCTCAGAGCTTCTAGTGCACCCTTCTTAGGGATCTCCAACGTCTCAATTTTTCAGAATTCCAGTGCACCCTTCTTAGGGATTCCTGTGTTCCCTTCTCAAGGCTTCCAATGTGCCCTTCTTAGGGCTTCCAGTGTGCACTTCTCTGGGCTCTCCAACGCCTTAGTGTACCAACTTGTTGATGAAAATCATGCTAATATGTAGAGAGACATCTTCAAAGGATTTAAAATCCACTGTGTCTACACTCGTTCAAGATTTATCTCTTTCTCTTCATGAGTTACCTCGCCTCCGACAACGATGAGCTCTAACCCATATGCAACTCGACACATGCTTCCAATTTCCAAAATTTGCAAGGTAGATGAATGGAGAGACTATTGATTCTTGGATCCACAGTCTCTCCACCTACTTCAAGACTTCTCTGGAGATGTAAGAGGACATGAAGTTATATATATTCAGTCTGTTATTGCAGTGAATCACGCAAACCTACTGGGAAACACGACTTAAAAAGTGTGAATTAGTTATTGAGATCGGTGAGCCAATAACTACAACCTGTACACGCATTACTTCTTGGGATGGTTTCTATCAGGCCTTATGAGAACTCTTCTATCCCCCAGGGTATCTCTATAACCTCCTCATGAAATGGTTGCATCTTCGACAACTATCCAATCAATCCCTCCAGAGCTATATCAATGTATTTTGCAAATTATACATTTAGTTTCACATTGCCAATATGGAAGAGGTATTACTTATCAAATTCAATTATGTTTTATTAATTCATCTACTTGACGAAGTTGATTTATTTTAGATTTCTTCCTTGGACAAGGCCTTCTTGTGGCCCTTGGGAATTGAATGTAAAGTGGTTTCTTGAATCCGCTCTCCTCAAATTCGATCTATACCTACCACTCTCGGTCCTTCTTATTCTCAATTTTCCCTTGCTTCCCCATCCACACCCAGAAATGTGCCCTGGTATTCTTTTCATAATACTAACTCTCACACCTCTACCGAATGTCGTGCCATTAAAAATATTCGAACCAACAAGACTTTAGTTTCAGAAGTCACTCAACTAGAGTCCCCCAACAAGATAGAAATTGTATCTCTTTACAATACAACTGAATTAGACCCCTCTCTCATCTTGATGAGAACCATGGAACTAGGTACCACTAATGTACCTCTATTCACGCATAGCTATCAAATTAAGCATGAATTGGACGCTCTCATCTTAGACAATGAAAACCAAAAGAACCTTGTGTCCTAGGACTTAGTCCAATTCTTGCAACTACCCACCATTCCTCACTCAGATCCTTATCATCTTGGTTGGGTAAAAAAGGGCGACCCTCATATTACTATATCTCAATGTTGTGCAATCACATGTTCTATTGGCCTTTCTGAGATACGGTGGTATGCAACGTCTCACCCTTAGACTGTGTCAATTTTTTACTTGGCCTCCCTTACCAACAAGCCCGACATGTTGTCTACCATGAAAAAACTCATCAGTACCATCTGCAACATGAGGGGTGCACCTATGTTCTCACCTCAATTACTCTTAAATTACCCCCACCTCTTACTGGTAAGGAAACAGTTATGCAAGTCAGTCTCCACAAATATGTTTATCTATGTTTAGTGCACCCTGTTAAGCCAAATAACCACACTAACCCTGCAACTCTAGAAATGACTCTCCTGCTCCAATAATTTTCATATGTTTTTATTCAACCCATGGGCCTACCCTGTCTCCCTCCATTGAATGCATGATTGATCTTATTCCTGACGTCTCTTTTCCCAATGCACCATTTTATCACCTTGCTCCCCGAGAGGTTGTGGATATCGAATGCCAAATTGGTGAACTGCTAGAATCTGACCATATTCAACCCTCCTCATCTCCTTATGTAACCCCATCCTTTATGATTCCCAAAAAGGATACCTCATAATCACATCTAGTTGTATATTACCTTTCCCTTAATAAAGTCACCATAAAAAACTAATATGCCTTACCCCAGATTGAGGATTTTCTAGACCACTTACAAGGAGCCTCCTTCTTCACAAATATGGATTTGACAATCAGATACCACCAAGTCCACATGAAGGCAACTGACATATGGAAGACAACATTCAATACAAAGTTTGGTCTTTTTGAGTGGTTGGTCATGCCATTCGGGATGACCAATGCACCAACCACGTTCATGAGGTTAATTATGTTAATGTTTATGCCATTATTATAGTTCTTTTCATTTCAATAGATAAGAGCATCATAAGAACAAGATCACTGAGAAATACACATTCACAAGAGACACAACATTTATCCTGGGAAACCCTCTAGGGGAAGAAAACCCAAC
>ML781522.1:969357-1021405 GCA_009831015.1 Picea engelmannii | reverse complement strand
GTTGAGAAGGGTGCTTCAGAAATAAAGAAACAACTTCTTTTTTAATTGTAAATAAGGTAGAGGAAAATTTCACCCTACATAAGATTAAAGGGTACCCCTCTCTTACAAAATAAACTGGTGGTAATTTTTTTCTTCTCTTATGTTCTCTTCATGATTGGTGTGTGTTTTTTTCTCGTATTTTTTCTCTGCCTATCTTGCAGAATCATTTAGAATTGGAGAGAGATGCAAGTGGGTATGTTATGGGAGCAATTTTGTTGCAAGGAGGTAATCCAATATACTATCATTTTGAGATGTTTCATGGGGGATTTTTGAACTACCCTACATATGATAAGGAACTGTATGCCCTAATTCAAGTTTGTAAGAAGTGGAAGCACTATTTGATGGGAAAGGAAATAATTATCCACACTAATCACTAGCCACTACAGTATTTGTAGGCCCAAAGAAAGCTTTAGCAAACTAGACATTGCAATTTTTGAAATAGTGTCATCTAGTCATCAAGTATAAGAAGGGAAGCACTAATAAGTTGGAAGACATGCTTTAAAGGCCACCCATATCCAAGATTACAACTTTGGGAACTCTTATGAACTTGGATCCTTTTACCCATGATGCATATAAATATTCATACACATAAGATGAGGACCTTAATGAGGTGTTTTAGCAATTTCATAGCCAAATTCATATAGAATAAGGTGACGGTAAGGCAGACTATCATCTCCAAAATGGGTTTCTCTACAAGATAGACAACCTCTATGTTCCTAAAGGTGAAATATTGTATCTTATTAGAGAGGATCACACATCCAAGGTTGTAGGAAATTTTGGTGATGGGAAGACAATTGCCAACTTGCAAAGGTATGTGTTGTTATACCACAAATTTCCACACCAAATTTGCATTTTTGATTTGGCCTAGTCATTCCCTAGCTTGCAAATGTAAATACCACTCTCATCCATTGGTGTTATTTAAAAAACAATATTTTTTTTGCCATACGTGATTCACATGTTTGCAAACTGCATACATACGCTATTTTCTAGTGTACAAATCATGTATGCCCTCAATGTTTTGAAAAAATAAAAATATTTTGCATTTTTGGGAAGGGATTTTGGTTGGGCTTGTTCCCAAACTTCCCTTTCCCCATACACAATGGAATACAACCACCCTAACCCCTTTAGGATGGTATATAAGTACCTACTAAGGGCATGGATGGGGAGAAAACCTAGGTGCAAGATCATGCTGACAAATTTGCAAGATTCCCCATTTCCCTGATCCTCTATGTAGCATCCCCCTGATATAGAAATTGATTTCCAACACTTCTTTCTCTCTCTTATATGATAAAAGGGTGTGTTCCCATCCCTTTTGGGTCATCTGAGGAAGGGACATCTTACTGAGTTGATGCTTGGAAGACAAGTGGAGTGTAACACCCCAGGTTGTGAACCCCCATTTTAAATAATGTATTGTTACAATGTTGAGAGGCCTAAGTGCCCAAACAATTATTTAAAGGGCCAGTATGCCCAAGAAATGTAATTATTTGATCATTATTAATAATAAACAGATTGTTGGCTACTAGACAGACAAGGACTAGAGTTATAGGGGGCTATGATTCCAAAAGAGAGGGGGATTGAGAGGCTAAATGTTTATTCCTATGTTAATTACCTTTTTTTCTAAAGGGGGAAATTGGTTATGTGAGCTTCTTGGGGAGGCTAGGAGGTTCATGATTTCCCCACGAACATACTTAAACCCGCCCTTGGTCCGATTGTGGGGTTTTTCATTGGCTTGTCCACTCTGTCACCTTTGTGTTACCTCATTCTTACCCTCATGCACTCACATGCACTTACCTACCTTCTCCATCCATCCTCACCCACATATTAGTCTCGGGAAGGGGGACTGAACTATGAAAGAATTATCCACTTGATATTTGGTTGTAGTGGTCGATGGTGTGATCCATTCATTCATTGAGGCCTTCATTTCTGAGATGTAGTGGCCTGTGTCCAACATGGCTCATAGCTGCAAGTCTTGAGAGTTACAGCATTGAGATTATGGACCAGTTGCATTGGCGGATTGAATAAGGAGAAGGACTGCCTAAGGGACTGTGTGATAGATAAAGGTGGAGGTTCGTTCTCTCGGGCGGTGCAAGCTAGGTAGAAGAGAGTTGGGTACTTGTTTTTCTATGAGTGTTGGGAAGACTGTGAGAGCTTGAGAGCTGACTAGTTTGGGAAGCCAAGTTCACTCTGGAACCGTCCTTGTGGTTTCATAGCCCTGGCTCGGGGGTGACGCTACAGTTGAGATTTGGAGCAGTAGTTCTACAGTTGCATGGAACATCCTTGGTCTGCAGCCAGTTGGTGTTATATTTCATAAAGATAAGTGCTCTTTGTTGTGATATTATTATCTATGTATGAATTTTTTTCTGTTGTATATTTAATTATAATTAATTGAATATTTAGAACATGTATTCTTGCTGGATATTACTGTGCATGTCATTAATTATCTTATCTTATGCATCTTTAATAAATAAAGAAGGTATCAATATAAGAAAGAAGTCTGAGGGTGGGCTTGTAGGTAGCATACCTCGGCGTGTGGTTGGCGGGGTATGTTATAGATTGGTATCAGAGCCTCAGGTTGAAACACTGGGCCAATATGGGTTGGGTCTATTGGTCAGAGTCTCATGGTCAAGATCGAACTGTGACCATGAAATTGAAAATCTCAGGAGGAATGATGTTGTAGAAGCTACGCAGGAGACAGATCATCATAGATCCTTTGTAAGGGTTCGAAGGATTGTGACCGTTCCTTTTGAATTCGGGAGCGATCGCCACTGTAGGATTAGGAGATATCCGGGATCATTGGATCAAAGGACATGTGAATAGGGGTCATCGATAAAAAGGAAGCAAGGTTAAGGTCACGACTGTCGAATCCCATTGGAGAGAGAGATCAACGACCAATAGGCATTGCAGGGAACTGAGTTGCATGGGAGTTAATTTCCCAAGGCAGTCCCGCAATCCAAACCATGGTTTCACCAAGGAGTTATGTGTTAGCATCAGGAGAATTGAGGGGTGAAAAGAGGGTTACTCCAAACTGTCAGTGTTCACCCCCACAAATTGAAAGGCATGCAGTGCTGTGACATGTTAGCACTCGAGCGATGAACCTCTAAAGAGATGAAGTAGCTGGGAACTGTCGATCTGTAGGAGAACACATGTCCATCGATCACGTGCTCCAGATAAAACACTTCAGGAAAAACTGAGCGAGCAGGGGGTTTGAAGTTTGAGACTTATGAAACTTGACGACCCGAAAGGATCTCGACCGTCGATTTGCTGAGAGCCACGCATCACTAGATCTAGGGCTTTGGATGAAAGACAGTGGGGCCAACAAATTTTGAAAACTGATATTTCCAAAACCTGAAGACCTGAAGGAATCATAGTCGTCGATCCGCAGGAGACACGCGTCAAAAGATCGCGAGCTTAAAAAAAAAATGTTTTTTTTAAGGAAAAAGGTTGAAGTTTGAGACCTCCAAAGTCCGAAGCCCTGAAGTAAAACATAGCCATCATATTGAGGAGGACACATGGAGTAGATCCGTGAAATATGGGTGAAGACTCGAAGTGAATCTTAGTTGTTCGATCCAGGAGGACACATGGCGATAAATTGGCCAGTTCGGTAATTTGAGGTTCAGGAGAATTGGAAGTGTGCTAGTATGAAAACTCTCGAAGTCCCGAACCCCAAAGAGCTGAAGTGGTGGGGCATGATGACGTCACCTGGAGGTGATGTGGACCTAAAAATTCTGAAGTGACATGGCTTGGGGACATCACCTGGGATGATGTCGACACATGGGATGTGTGCCATGTGTCAGTAAGATTTGAGCATTTGGAATATTGAAAAGTCAATTAGAACGTGACACGTGTCACCCACCTGATTGGGACACATGTCCACTTTTAGCATTTCACCACGTGGCGATAGATCATGTAGTTTGGAGATAGGGCACTCTAGACAGGAAATATGTGATAGTTTGTGTTGGGTCGGAAACTCCCGAAGGTAGGAGTACATACCGACCGTTGACTCCAAAAGACACACGTCGAAGGATCTTCGACTTTGGGTGAAAGGACTCCAGGAGAAAGTGCAGGAGGGAAGTTTGAAACTTCTGAAGCCTGAAGAGCCGAAGCAATTCACAATCATCGATCTATGGGAAGACACGCATCGACAGATCATGAACTCTGGGTAAAAGTGTTCCGGGAGGAGGAAAGAGAGAAACGTTGAGACTCCCAAAGTGCAAAGTCCTGAAGTGGATCTCGATCATTGATCGTGAAGGAGGACGATGACCTTTGATCCATTCTTGGCTGAAAGTTCTGAAGTATCGAAGCTCTGGACAAGCACTTTTTCAGCTAAGCACAGGGTCATGTCCATGGTCATATGCAGATTGAGAGATGAAGGACGGAGGGCTAAGGGCCGAATCGTTTATCTTCGAGACAGAAAGGTGCTAAGGAAGGATTTAGCCATAGTTTCTAGTCGTGGTCACCTAGGAAGGTGGTTTGAAGGAAGCACCTGTGCAAGATGAAATTATGTGTCATCCAAGGATAACAAGACACTGTTATTTTCGGAGAATGGGGATATGGTCTCCATGAACAAAAAAAAAGAAAGAGACCTGTAGCATGGTTTGAAAATTTTGTTTATCATATGCATAATTCTAACAAAATGGTCTCTTGCACATTTTGCAGAATTAAGGGGTTTAAGCACATCATCTCAGGATGCGTATTGAGGAAATGGAAGAAGGTGAGGGAGTCTCCAGTCATGATAAGGAAGTTGAAGGCCAAAATACCAGAGTTGGTAATGCAGATATAGAGTCCAATGGATGCAAGGGAAAATGAGAACATGAAACATTAATAGAAATGGTAAGAAGCTTGAAGATGGAAGTGCGGAGCTACAAAGAAGACAATGAGAGACTGATGAGAGAGAAAAGTTAGATAAATTCTCGAGTGTTGCAAAGCTTGAATCAGTTGCAGAGGCAAACAAAGAAGATATCAAACTCAAGACAAGAGGAAGAAGGCAGGTGTCATGAAAGGAGAAATGATCGTGGAAGAGCTGGTTATTCCAGAAGTGCTAGAAGAGCTCATGTACACCACTCACTTCCTTACTCAGAAAGAAAGAATTATGCATTGGATGATCTCGTAAGAAGTCTAGAGGTGTCCCCTGTCAAGAAACAAAGAAGGAAACAAGAGGTATATAGTTTGCAAGGAGATCTGAGGAAGCTCAAGCCACCTTACTTCGATGGAGAAAGAGAAAGGGAATATGATGTTGAAGCATGGTTGCTTGGGATCCAGAGATATTTTCAGTTGCATAACTATTCATCAAACTTGGAAGCCAAGATTGCCACCTACCATTTACATGGGAAAGATGCAGTGTGGTGGGACCAACTGAAGCAAGTGGAGCATGTTAATGAAAGTAGGATCACTATTTGGTATCAGAGCCATGTCAGTTATGTTATGTCAAGTAGTTTCTACTTGAGCAGTACGCCAGAAGCTTATCCTTGGTCCACATTCAAGGACTCCTCTGTTCTTACCAGAGTGTATGGATTCAATGCCCTACTTTTCTTTGTAGAAATACTTATGTATTGTGTCAACAATAGATGCCTTCTTCATCTAAGAGTCTGTAAAACATATGCCTCCAGCATATATTTGAGAGATTAATATAAAGAAGTTTTAAAGTGTTGTTGTTCTATTCAAGCCTTGTATTTGAAGACTCTGGTTACGAGACGTGCAAAATTTCAGACAAGAGACGTGATCAGTCCGAGGATTTTGTCGCAGGATACGTAAGCATTTATTTACAGCATTTTGTATGCCTTTGATTGGCTTGTTGTTGTTTTCCAGTATCTTAGACATTGTTCAAAGTTGAATTTTCCTGTTGTCTGCTTGTTTACCTGTAACATTTAAAGGAGTTCTGTCAAAAGTTGCAGTAGAATACTATGGCCGCACCTAGAAATTCCTTATCTACAGAATCTCTTAAAGCAAAGGCTACATATAAACCTACTAAGTGGTTTAAGAGTTTACTGAGTCAATCATCTCATTCTCCTCTGTATAATGAAAAGTTAGTTCATCAGGAATATGAGCCTGATCCCAACTGGGAAATACCTAAAGTCCCAGCTAATGAAATATATAAGATGTCAGTCTTTCAGTTTAAAGCTGCAACTCTTATTCGCTATTGCTCTGTCAATATTCCTATCTCTCTTGGAGAAACAAAATATCAACTTCCGTTGATTCAACAGGAAGATATCGAATGGGGACTTCAAAATGGATTTGAATATATTCATATTGGCTTAATCCAATTCGGCTTAAATGCATTAGTTCTCCCCGGGCTTAATACTCATGCCCTCCTGTGTATTATTGATTCATGCCATAATCAGTTCCAGGATGCGATGATTTCAGGATTCCAAGCCCCCCTACATAATGGCCCTGTTTGGTCCTCTGCTCTTCCTCGGTTTCAAGTGTCTCTCCGAGATCCTTATATCAATACTCTCCTGCAAGCTTATTTAAAACTTGTAGGTTTCGACATGGTTGAAGGTTCTAAAGTCGCTCAGATCCATTCCACTATCTGTCTCTGATTTGTTACATCTACCATGCCTGCCTTGAATCCTCAACTCCAACAACGCGCCATTAACGAAAGCGTGGTGGTCGGACCTGGTAATGTTGCACCTCTATCCCTTGGATTTGCCAAGCTTACAGAAATAGAAGAATGGTCTGCAGAATACGACCCTATCTCTACTCAGATCCAGCCCCCTATGCCAAAAGAAATGAATGTGTATCTAAATGCACAAGGGCTGCCAACCCTCAGATTGGGTAAATCTCAGAGTCAGAGATATCCAAGTCTAGATAGACAATTCTCATCTCTGTCTACTAGTACTTCAGAGTTGGCACAATCAAATCCTGTTTTCAATTCTCCTGTAAATTCTCCCCCCAGAACACCTGTATATAAACCGGTTCTAGGTAGATCTAAATTAGATGATCATTTTCTAAATCATCGAGAAAAAGGTTCAAAAAACTGCTATTATTGCAAAAGAAGTGAATTTGATCCAAAGCAGTTAAAAACAGAAGAAGAGACTTCTGCTCCTAGTCTGCCAAAGAATTTTGAAACTTATCAACAGATCAGTGATCATAAAGGACAACATTCAAATTGTCAAGCTTGTTCTGATCTGGCCATTCCTAGCATCAAAATGATGGATTATCCTTTACCCAGAGCCACAAAGGATAAAAAATCTGAACTTCCTCAGAGATATTTAGGAACTGGCAACCATACTCCAAAATTCCAAAATAATCTAGTTGCAGACTTAGACTTCATCAAATATAGAAATATAGATGAGCCTCCTCCTCAAGAAATAATTAGACTGCAGAATTATTCAAATTATCAGTCTGTATGTCTAGCACAAAATATAGATGACCTTACTCAAGATGTTTTAAAAACAAAAGGTCATATGAATGGTTTACATTCAGATTTAGAGAATATAACTCAGAATCAATAAGATTTGAGAAACCTTCTACATGCTATTCTTGAGAAAGTTGATACTATTGAAAAAGTTGTTGAGAATCTGAAAAAGGCTCAAGATGAAGAAGAATCTCAAACGTCTACTCCAAAGACTCCCAGCAATGATGATTCCTTCTCTTTCTTCAAATCTTCATCTCCTCCAAAAACAAATCTTCTTGCTTTAAAGCAAATCACTACCAATCCTACCCTGATAAGGATTGAAGAAATTTATAATCTCTGTAGAGAAAAATTAGATCTGGTAAAGAAACAAGGAGAAGAACTTGCTAAGAATATAGCTAATCTCAAGCAAAATCCTTTAGCTATTTCTCCCATATCATATATAAAAATGGTTGATGTCAAACCAGAAACAGATCAGCCTGAATCTAGCCAAACAAATGCCAGTCGGACACCCACATGGGAACAATGGTGTAATGCAAGATACACTAGTTCTAAAAAAGCCCCCATGGATGTGGATGGTCAAGGTCAATCTTCTATTAAACAAGGGGATACAGCTCCTATTACGAATCTTGATTGTAAAGAACGATCTGAAATAGAAGTTATAATCCAAGGATGGCATGCTTGGGCAAAAACTCAAAAGATGATCTATAAAGACAAAGTTTCTTGGAGTGATCTAGCACTTAGACTCACTTGGGGATTTAGAGGAAACCTTAGTTTTTGGTGGGAAAGAATCTCAGATAATAGTAAACTAAGGGTTATCCAACATCCTAAGCCAGTAGATGAACTTGTCAAGGCTGTAGTCCATGAATTCTATGGCGATATCAGAATTAATTCTGCTCATTATGCTGATGCTTTTATGAGTCAGAAACTCTGTGATATCACAGATATTAAAGAATACTTTTGCATGATGCAAGGATTACTTTATAAAGTCCCTGATCCCAGAAACACTGCTTATCTGAGGAAATACATGTCCTCAATGCCCAATCCTATTCCTGAATTCACAAGGAAAAGGCTAGAAGATGAAGATATAGACATAGAAACTCTCTCTTTAGCAGGATTACATGAACAAATTATTATGGCAATACAAGAAGAATGTATAAGAAAAAATATGGATAAATCATTAAAGAAACAGTTGAATGTTTCCTCTTCAGCTTGTGAAGTCTTTAAAGAAACATCTAACTTTGGTTGTTTTAAACCTAAAGCTAAAACACATAGTCATAAGATGACAGAAAAAACTTCTTGTAACTGTAACCCTGGTAGTAAACGTAAGAGTTTCAAGAGAACAAAAGGATTTAAACCTAAAAGATTTTTTTTTTTTCGAAAAAGACAGTTTCCAGCTAAGTCTCAGAAAACCAGATGCTTTATCTGTAAGAAGCCTGGCCACTGGGCGTCACAGTGTCCTCTGTGGTCTAAATCCAAAACCCAGGTCAAAGTCATGAACATCTTTCAGACTACCTATGACCCTGCTGAATGGGATATGGTTCAAGATCGTCCAGAAGGTGAATACTTTTCACTTTCGGAAGTTTCTACTGAGGATGAAAGTGATAGTTCTTCCCACAGTGTGTCCTCTTCTGCCTCTTCTGATTCTGACACTCCTACTGAAACTCCACTCCTGAATTTTCTTGAGATAAAAATGTTCTCTTCTCTTCCTGATCTCCCAACTCTGTTTCGCAAAAAGTCTGAATTGATTTCCAAACTCTCTCTCCTTACCCCTGGTCAATTTTCCCTTGGTGATCATTATACCTCTCATCTTGAGCAAATTAATGCTCAAATTTCGTCCCTGCAACAGCCAAGCGTGGTGAGTATCCAACATTACACTCCCACTGATGCAGATTTTTCTATCTCTACTTCTGTCAAAAGAGTCCCAACACAACTGAGTGACTCCAAGCAGAAACTAAAAGAGAAAGTTTTAACTCCTATCCAAGCTACTGAGGATACTTCTCTAGAAAATACCATATTCATTCTAGAAGAAGAAATCAAAGAAAAAGAAGCCTTAGTCAAAGAATTATGGAAAACATTAAAACTCCAGAAAGAAGAACTAACATTCTTAAAAGCCCAAAAAGATGCTGAGTTAGAAAAGGAGTTTAATGAAGGATTAGTAGAAGCTGAAGAATCTGGTTTCTTTGAAAATAAGATGATGAAAGGCTTGGATGACAGATTGGTTATTTCTGTAAATATTAAGCCCTCTGGTTATCAAATATATTCTTTAGATGCACAGGTCGATACTGGTGCCATGAACTCTTGTGCCAAGTTTGGTGCAATCCCTAGTTATTATTGGCAGACTGCAAACTTATCATTCCAAGTTGTCAATAAAACTATCATGAAGATAGAATATATTTGTCCGGATTTTCCTATTTATGTCCTAGATGAAAAAGTTCCAGTCACTTTGTATAGCTTTGATATTGGTTCTGATATTCTCCTAGGACAAGATTTTGTTAATAAATGCTTACCAATGACAGTAAGCTCTGGTAAGATTTCTCTAACCATCTCCAACAAAAATGTGTCTATCCCTACAAAGACTGAGTACGAAAGCATAATTATTACTAAACCTTCTCTTCAATCTTTAGAAATATCTGCTAGCAGTCTTATTAAAATCCAGAAAATTATTAAGAATGCAGAACTACATGGTACAGAAGAAATAAAAGATATCAAAGAAAAGACTGAAAAAGACTGTACTTCTGATTATCCATATGCATTCTGGACTAGAGAACAATACTTTGTAAATTTGCCATATAAAGAGGATTACCATCCAAAACCTCAAAAGGCCTCTGCTAATCATATGTCACCAACAGAGCTTGAATACTGTAAAAAGGAAATTCAAGAATTATTGGAAAGGAAGCTTCTTGAAAGCAGTAGAAGTCCTTGGGCTTGTCCAGCATTTTATGTGAACAAACATTCTGAGCAGAAAAGAGGAAAGCCCAGAATGGTTATTAATTACAAATCCCTTAATGCAGCATTATTACCTTTGAGGTATCCATTGCCAAATAAGGAAATCTTGTTTGCAAAGATTGGCAAATGCAATGTTTTTACAAAGTTTGATTTGAAAAGTGGTTTCTGGCAGATAGGGATACTTCCAGCTGATAGATACAAAACAACTTTTGTGGTGCCACAAGGACAGTATCAATGGTGTGTTATGCCATTTGGATTAAAGAATGCACCCTCTGAGTTTCAGAAACGCATGGATGATGTGTTTAGACACCTTTCTTTTGTAATTGTGTATATAGATGACTTGCTTATTTGTTCTAAAGATTTGAAGCAGCATGTACAGCATTTAGAACAAGTATATAGTTTACTTTTTAAACATGGCTTAGTTTTAAGCAAGACCAAACTCTGTTGGGCTCAAACTAAGATAGAATATCTAGGAATGATCCTATCTCAAGGATCTGTTGAGCTACAAGATCATGTGTTAAAGAAACTAACAGAGTTTCCAGATGAAATTTTGGACACCAAGCAACTTCAACGATTTCTAGGTTGCCTTAATTATATCCGTCAATTCTATGAAGATCAAGCCAGAGATGTCAGGATCTTGCAGCAGAGATTAAGGAAGGCAATACCATGGAATTATAAAATGACCCAGGCTGT
The DNA here is from genome assembly GCA_009831015.1 of Picea engelmannii. NCBI lineage: Eukaryota > Viridiplantae > Streptophyta > Pinopsida > Pinales > Pinaceae > Picea > Picea engelmannii. Next base: position 1,010,373 of record ML781522.1, on the reverse strand, counting down.
CCAAATAATAAAACAGAAGTTACAGAATCTTCCAAGATTACACCTTCCAGATTGTTCATTAAATCTTATCCTTGAAACTGATGCCTCTCAAGACACATGGGCAGCAGTACTTTTACAGAAGAATGGACCTAAACTAGAAGAAGTTTGCATGTATACTTCTGGTTGTTTCAATGACACTGAATGCAAATATCCCTCTTCCCACAAAGAAATCCTAGCAGTTAAACTTGGTATAAAAAAATATAGGATATTTCTCAAACCTGTATATTTTACTGTTAGAATAGATCTTAATCATATGAAAGGGATGCTAACTAATCAAAGGTTATTGGAACAGGGAAATAATAGGATTCTGTGATGGAGCCTCTGTCTTGAAGGTTTTGATTTTGATATCGAATATAAGCCAGGAAAAGAGAATTGCATTGCAGATCTGTTAATAAGAGAAGCTTCTCCTAAAGACTTTAAATGGCTGAAACCTCCTTGAATTCCATTTCTAAAGAAGCTCCACCAGGATTCAAGTGGATCTTGGTCTGTGAACATTGTACATATTGTCTTTGTTTTCAATGTTTGGCTTGTAGCATAAAAAATAGTCCTTGTTGTATAAATATCTTACAGGACTGGTTAAATAAGACAAATGGTCTAGTTTCATATGGAGATTATTTCAGAGCTAACATAGATCTCTTAGAGGAATCATGACTGGTGGTCCTAATCAAGGTCAAGTATATATCTTGTTACATACACGTTACTTGACTTACCAAGATTATTGCATGATTATGCACCAGATTAAATATGATGGCTGCATATGGATAACTTTTGAATGTGATACATTTTCTGAATGGCATTATACTTGGTCAGGATGGTTATATTTGTTAATGTGGCAATTTTGTCCCAGAGATTTAGATTTCTTTAACCAAACTGATAAAGATGCCTTTAAAGTGTGGTTTCATGCTGAAGTTTGTGAAGCAGCAAGATATGAAGCCTGGTTCGTGTTTAGCTTATCTTTTACAACCACAGATCTGATTGAAGGTGCATGTACCAGTGCTCATCGCCAGTTCCATATCAAAAGCAATTTTTATGGGAGTACTTGTATTCCTAAAGAGGAGTTAATTCCTGGCATGATGGGTTCTCCATTTTTTGAATCTTTCAGTGGGCTACCTCCTTTTGCAGATGATGATGTATCACCTCCATCAAGTCATAGAGCTGACATTGAAGCCTCATTTGATTCTATTGAAGAATTTAATATTGTAAACCGTATGGAAGCATGATGGACCCTATGTCCAGAATGAGTACCTCTCAGAGCATTTCCATGACAAGAAAATGTAGGAGTTCTTTGAACTCAGGTTGGGAAGCATGACTATGGTAGAGTACAAGAACAAGTTCTTGGGATTGTTAAAATATGTCAGGTTCATTGGTGATGATAAAGAGAAAATACAAATATTTCTAAGTGGATTGCCAACCTCTTATAAGGAAAATATCAAGTATGATGAACCCAGGACCTTGACTGAGGCCATCAAGAAGGCCAAATACATGTATGAGCAAGGTTGGGGAAGAGAATCCATTCAAAAATCTTGGAAGGCCAAGAAAAATGCGAAGTCCGATCATAGGAAGAAAGGATTCAAACCTCTCTTCAATAGAAATGAGCCTAATAGAAATCATCAAGATCAATATGCTAAGGGAGATTTCAAGAAGGAAGATTCCTTGGGAAAAAGGGGAAGACCACCAATCCAATGTTGGGGATGCAATGAATATCACTTGTACAAGGATTTCCCACACAGAAAAGACAGAGTGAATATTGTGCACGACATCCAAGAGGATACAACAGTCAAAGATATGGGAATAATCTATGCAACTTTAAATGATCGACAAGCAGAGTACCAGTCCAATATGATCGAGGTGGAAGGTAAGATCATAAACCAACATGTTGCTATTTTGATTGATTCAGGAGCAAGTCATTGCTACATTGATCCTAAGATAGTGGATAGATTACATTTGGAGAAAAGTAAACTTGGAAAAGCAAGTTTGGTTCAGTTAGCCACTGTAACCAAAAGAAGAATCCATGATATGGTTAGAATTTGTTCCATAATTCTTAATGGCATGAATACTAGTAGTGATATAAATATCATACCATTGGGGTCTTATGATGTTCTGATTGGGATGGATTGGTTGGACAAGCATCATGTTTTCCTAGATTGTCATAACAAGACATTTACACGTCTTGATGGAAATGGAAAATAGAGCACTGTGAAAGGAGTTCCAAGACCCATCTCTATAAGGAGATTTTGGCCTTACAGCTAAAAAGATGTTTTAGAAAAGGATGTCAACTATATGCATCTCATGTGGAAGAGTGAGATAATACGAAGGGGGCAAGCCTTGAATATTTCTCGGTACTACAGGAATTTGTGGATGTATTCCAAGAAATACCTGGATTTCTACCAAGAAGGGAGATATATTTCTCAATTGATTTAGTGCCAGGAGCTGCCCTGGTGTCAAAAACACATTACAGAATGAGCACATCAGAGTTAAAAGAATTGCAAATGCAGTTGGATGAATTGTTGAAGAATGGGTACATACATCCAAGTGTTTCACCTTGGGGAGCACCAATAATTTTTGTCAAAAAGAAGGATGGAACCTTGAAGCTGTGTATTGACTTTCAACAGCTGAACAAGTACACTATAAAGAACAAGTATCCGCTACCCCGAATTGATGACCTCTTTGATCAACTAAGAGGAGAAAACATATTTTCAAAGATTGACCCAAGGGAAGGATACCATCAGGTAAGAATCAAGGAAGAAGACATTCATAAGACATCCTTTAGGACCACGTATGGGCATTATGAATTTGTAGTGGTTCCATTTGGATTGACCAATGCACCAGTTGTCTTCATGTGCTTAATGAATGGCATATTCAGAAATTATTTGGACAAGTTTGTCATAGTATTCTTGGATGACATACTTATCTATTCTAAGTTTGAAGAGGAGCATGAATATCACTTAATATTGGTATTGCAAGTACTGAGAGAACATCAGTTGTATGCCAATTTGAGTAAGTTTTTTTTTTTATCAAAAGCAGATCCATTACTTGGGAAACATTATTTCAGAGCAAGGTAGAGCAGTAAACCCAGAGAAGATCGAAGCCATTAGAGGGTGGCCAACACCAAGAAATGTGTTAGACGTCAGATATTTTATGGGATTACCTGGCTACTACAGAAGGTTCATAGTAGGGTTCTCTAAGATTGCTCATCCCATCACTTCTTTGCAAAAGAATGGAACTAAATTTGAATGGATACTCAAGTGTGAAAATAATTTTAATCTGTTGAAGGAATTACTTACTAGTGCACCTGTGTTAAAGATTGTTGACCCAAATGGAAGTTTTGTGGTATGTACAGACATATGTAAGGAAGGACTTGGGGGAGTCCTCACGCAAAATGGACATGTCATTGGATATGAGTCCAAAAATCTTAACGAACATGAGATGAACTATGCCATGCATGACTTGGAACTTGTTTCCATTGTTCATGCCTTGAGGATGTGGAGGAATTATCTCATGAGGAAGAAATCTGAATTAAGAACATACCACATTGGTGTGAAGTATCTTTTTGAACAACCGATCTTGAATGCCAAGAAAACAAGATGGCTGGAATTTTTAAGTGAGTATGACTTCGATATCAAGCATATCAAGGGAAAGGAGAATAAAGTTGTCTATGCACTTAGTAGGAGAGTGCATCTCATGCATTCTACTACTGTCAGTATGCATCATTCAGACTTGAAGAGCATAATTTTATATGGTATTGTTAGAGATCAACATTACCTACAGGTAAAGGAAAACTTATAGCAAGGAGATGTACAACAAAAAATAAAGGAGTATGAGATAAAGGAATATAGATTACTCATGCATAAAAATAGAATCTATGTTCCTAGTTTTGAAGAACTAAGGAATGTGGTACTGAAGGAAATGCATGATGTTCCTTATGCTAGACATCCTAGTTACCATAAAACAATTACAGTAGTAAGAAGCCAGTTCTTTTGGCTGAGAATGAAGAAATATGTTGTTGATTACATTGCTCGATGCTATACCGGGAAAACCCCTCTACGGACTACACCAAGTTTCTAAAGTGCAGGCAGAGCTAACCATCTAAAGTCTCCTACTTTTCAAAAACTATCTCGTCATCACCCCACAATCATACATAAAAGACAAAGTATAGGGATCCAGTAGGCATATCTTAAACTCTGCGTCTGGTGTCGATCCCTTTGTGCTAAGTTGTTTCTCGACTGCAGATCTCCTCCCAATGCCAACCTGCATTCACGAAAAGAAAAAAAAGAAACTGCAAGCATGCATTCTATATATGGATTAGTGGGTTAGACATCATAACAAAAATGTAAACAAATCATAAAGATTTAAGACATCATTTGGCGGGATAGAAAAAGTATTTCTTTATATTAATCTCACAAAAGTCGTTTACAATATGAGACCGGAAACTGCTCCTTGAACTCGGTTCTGGGCTCATCTTCACCATGCACCAACTGCTTCCACATCCTCTTCTCCTATTCAATTCTCTCTAGGGAAATGGAAAGGGTTTGCAATGGAGGAAGAAGGAATTCTGGCTCTAACTCACAAAGTGGTTGCAAAATATTGGGGCAAAGGGGGAATACTGAAATGGACAAAGTTTCTATGCTCTTATTCTTCTCTTTGAAATGGGACCCCAAAACCTTCTTTTATAGGCCAAAAAGCTAGGTATTTGGTTGGGTGACCGACTATAGGCGGTCAAATGATTAGTATCGGCGCCAAAACCCGTATCCCTTTGTAATTTTTATTTTTCGCGCTTTTTGTGAGTGTACGTAGGCTATAATGGTGCAGCAAGTGTGTGTACGTGGGTAGTAGTGATGCAGGGCGCGTACATATTCAAGAAAATGGTTTTTTAGAAGAGTTGTTCAATGATGGCTTGCCAAAGATAGCAAGTAAGATGGCATGAGGCCAGGTATGCATGTTTGGTTCAATTTAGGGTTATAACAAATGCCCCCTAATGTGTAAGGTCAGAAGAGCATATGATGGACGAAATACATTACAAATATTCACCAACGTACGAAGCGAGTGAGCCCAGAGACCAGATTTCAGAAGGTGCCATCTGCAAAATAATAATTTGTCTCACTGAGGCAGGTGTTGTAACAAATATTGAAATTTTGGCTTTCGGTAACTTAGGAGAGAAAACAATTATAGTGTTTAACTACCAAAAGTGTAGATGTGGGAAAACGACCATTCGTCTGTCACGTGCATCACTGAATGTTCTCTATCTGTCATCTTCAGTCAAATAACGTCGAAATCAACTCCAAATGCCACAGCAGTACAACAGTCACAAGCCAACTCACAAAAAATCCAAAGACAGGGTTCATGTGAAAATCAAAGAAATGTACCATCTGTTCGAGCCTTGAGTCATAAGGAAAATGAATAGAAGCATTGGTAGTTGAATGACCACATACATTGAGCATTAATCCACATGGAGAAAAATCTCACGAGTTTGGGGTTTTTGGCCTTCGGGGATTGTCCGATGTAGATATTTTAATAACTACAACCCCGATCCTCGAAATCACTAAAGTATTAAAGGATAAGTCGGGTTAATTAAAGAATAAGAAAGATTAATGTTGACAAGTCTCATCATGATTTCACGACTCGAGTTGCCTTCGTGATTTAAGTTTCAAGTTTTCAATTTTCGAAACCCCGAAATCCTTTGTTTTAATCGTGCTTAATCACAAAGATAAAAGTGTTTTAACTGTTAAACAATCACATCACAATTTCACGATTCGGGATTTCTCGTGTCAAATATTATCGAAGTCCCGACACTTAAATCCACGAAAGGTTAAAGATTAATTGCTAATCATGATTAATTAAGAGATTAAGACAAATGATTATCACCTAATTAATCCCATCACGATTTCGCGATTCGGGATTCCTTGCATGTCATAACTCTTGAAGACATGATACCCAAAACCCCAAAACCCAAAAACCCGAAATTGAGACTCCAGTCATATGCAAAAAAGGACCTTGGGAAAAAAAAGTCTCATCCTTGGGGAGGCCATTTTCCATGTTCGAATAGTCAATCAACATCTACAGATCCTAAGATTTCTAGTGGTGTCTTCAAAATTTCATTTGGAGCTTGGGAATGCAGTCAAGCATCTTCAGAAATGTGGCATTTTTTACTCTGCTGAGTCATCATTTTAAAATGATGATTATAAGCGACTAGAGGATCATTTTGAGAAACGGTCGGAGGTTTTTGTGCCTAGCACATCGAATATCAAAATATTCTCTCAATTTTCCTACAGGTGTCACATATTGGGATAATCAAATCCATCTCTGAGCCCTAATTTTCGGATATCATATTTTCCTGTTTTGACACATGTTTGTAAAATGAAGATATGAGGCAAATGAAAATGGATCTTAGGGAACTGAGAGAGGTTTTGGCTCCGAACAAATAGAGTCACAAAATCCTCTTTCAGTTTATGCACATCTATCACGATTTGATAGATACAGAACCATAACTGCAACCTCATTTCTCAGCAGTTTGGCCCATCTTCTATGGCCATTAGTTTCAAGAATTGATTGTTATTGTTGTTTTGGGAGGATTTTCGACCTCAAGACCTATATGAGGCATATTTGTAACATTGGATGAGGGGGGGGGAATACATGTAGGAGTAGTACTCATGGGTTGTAGCTTTCATTTTCAATTTAATATAAGATTGCAGAAGCATGTTTTATCCATATCAGAGATTCTTGTGATGTTGCTTGCAGAGTTTGTCCATTTTCTTAGTTTCAATATCACTCCATCTATCTTTTCTTCTTGATTTGTAATTGTTTTGTAAGATAATTAATCCTTTGTTAGATGCTCTATTGCAAAATGTTTATAGGTTGTTTCTTGCAGAGATCAAGGTTCAGAATTCGTCCTTTTCTAGATGCTCTGTCCCAACCATCTCTTTCCATTGATTTGTGCTTGGAATTCACTCATCGCTAAGTGCTCCTTGTGTATTGATATGTTTTCTCTTTATTTTGCTGCAATACTTTTATAAAACCTTCTCTTTGTAATCAACTTCTATCTCACCTCTGCTCCATGGATTCCCATTGCCGAAACACGTTTGCTATTTGCTTGATCATTTGACTCCATGCCCAATGGACTACCTCCTGGTCCAACCCATCAACCCTAAAAACCTCAAAACTTTATGTTACCCACAGATTTGCCCGTTGTTAAGCTTATTGGATATCCTATCGTGACATATATTCAAGATATCCCTCTCAAGTTGGAAGGGGCAGCTTTTAATCAAAAGTGGTTCGTGGTTATCTCGAAATTTATTTGCATGCAACCCAAATCAAGTTCTGAGTGATAACTTATTTTTTCATTTAAAATGTGCTAAGGCTTAGCTCTATTACAACCTAGAACCAACTCTTGCAACAACATTTTCTGGCGTCGTTGTCGGGGACGGAGGAACAAATCTATCTTCCCTGGGATATGACAAAAAGTTTAGATCTATTCCTTGATGGTGAACAAGGGATAGGAATTCAATTGGATGTGATCATTCACCTGGTGACTCCTTGGTTCGAAGACTCTACATGATTCACTAGCGACTCCATTGGTCTCAAAATGTTGAATTCGTTCACTGCTCGGATTGTTGCAAGGTTTGATCCTCTGGATTTTACAAATGTTTATGGTTTTCCAAAAATTGTTCCGGACATTAAAGTTTGGGAAGATGTCCTTCCTAAATTAGGAGAATATGCGGATGACAATCCTGCTCAACACTTTTTTAAATTCCACAAGCTCATAGATGAATTAATATACATCATGAATATTTCCTCGTGAAACTGTTTATGTTTTCCTTGGAAAGAGATGCTAGACTCTAATATAAATCTTTACCTCATTCCAGTATTCCTTCATTGAAAGATTTTCATATAATTTTTCATCAGCATTGTAAAAGAATCTATTTAGCTAAAATACTTTTTGAAGATTGTTGTAACATAAAATTCATAAGACAAACAGATCAAACACATCTTCTTGAAGAGGAGGAAGGAATATTAGAAATTTCTCAAGTCGATGAAGATAATCAATATGAAGAAGAGTTGGTTGATAAAGAAGTAGGATATGATAGCTCTTGTGATCACATTCAAGAGCAAGATATTCAACATCATGGTCAACCTGCAAAAGAGAAAGAAAACAATAGTTGCTTGATCCAGAAATTACACAGACCACCTCCTCCTTTAACAAAAGAAGAGATATATCTGCTCTTGAACAGTCACGTTGTAACTCATGCTTACACAACTCTGTTGCATCCACACAGTTTTGAATATCTTGTAGACTATGTTTTGTTTCATGAAAAAGAGGTGGTTTTCGTGTTTAACAATCCTGAAGAATGTTTGGTGTTAGAGAATGATTTAGATTTTGATGTAAAGGCTTCTAATGATGAGGAAGACAGTGATATTTTTCGAAATCTGTTTCAATATCAGATTGTTGATTTTTCAATGCAGAAACCTTCAGGATTTTATTCTAATTTTCCAGTATTTGATAAATATAGTGATGATGAAGAGGATTTTAAAGATTTGTTGTCTTATGAAATTTCATCAAATCCTATTTATCAACTAAGAGATGATCAGAAAAGTATGAATTCTATGGTTGAAAATAGATATGAATTTGTTGTTCAAGAGTCCAATGAAGATCCTTTTAACTTTGATACATCCTCTAAAGATATCGTTGTTGGAGAGGGTGATTAGAAATTTTTCCATGATGCATATTTTCAGACTCAGTTTTCATTTGATCATTATCAAGACAGTAATGTAGGAAATGAAGAACACATCTCTTCTTCTCTCTTAAAAATTGTCAGTTGTAATAGGCCAACATATCATAGTGATGAATTCAGATTACATGGATATGGCGAAGGAGAGAAGACAGGTTCATATCAATAGTTGATCATGCATGTTTCCCCAACAAATATTGATCAGTCCACATTTAACATTCAGATTAGTAAAGGCATCCAACAACAACATTTTAGTCAGTTGGAACAACAACAAAATGAGGTATTTCTATGTGACTTTTACGATCCAATAGCAGTTTATATGGAGTCAATATGGGGCACTAAATTTTTTATTTCTGACTTCTTGAAGTCTGAATTTCAAAACTGTAAGTACCTACTCCCAGGGCATGTTGTAAAATTTGCAATTGCTCCTATCATTTTTTTGCTCAAAGATGGAAGTATAATTAAGTTTGTTAGTCGGATACCCGCTTGGTTGATTTGGAAGTTTTCCTATACTTGAAAAAAACAGTGATATCAGTTAGAGTAGGTGATGTATATAAATAACCTTGAATTTGAGCACTAGAGTACAACAGTGGTTTTTAGTATGTTTCTGGTGTAGTTTGGAATCTAGTATGGTTTTGTTTTAAAGCATTATGACTCCATAGCCCAATGAATGCATAAGCGGTTTTTTGTTTCGGAAAGGTGCAAGTAAAGCGACAGAGTTCCGAGTTTGATAAGGATGATTTCAGGTCACCCAATGGATGAAGGCATGTGGTCTATTGTTCTTGGCGCTTTGCAGGAAAGCACCATCCATAGATGGAGCCTCTGTTGTAACAAATATTGAAATTTTGGCTTTCGGTAACTTAGGAGAGAAAAAATTTATAGTGTTTAACTACCGAAAGTGTAGAGGTGAGAAAACGACCATTTGTCTGTCACACGCATTACTGAATGTTCTCTACCTGTCATCTTCAGTCAAATAACGCCGAAATCAACTCCAAATTCCACAGCAGTACAACAGTCACAAGCCAACTCACGAAAAATCCAAAGACAGGGTTCATGTGAAAATCAAAGAAATGTACCATATGTTCGAGCCTTGAGTCACAAGGAAAATGAATGGAAGAATTGGTAGTTGAATGACCACATACACCGAGCATTAAGGCACATGGAGAAAAATCTCACGAGTCTGGGGTTTTTGGCCTTCAAGGATTTGGACGATGTAGATATTTTAATAACTACAACCACGATCCCTGAATTCACTAAAGTATTAAAGGATCAGTCGAGTTAATTAGAGAATAAGAAAGATTAATGTTGACAAGTCTCATCGTGATTTCACGACTCGAGTTGCCTTCGTGCTTTAAGTTTCAAGTTTGTGATTTCCAAAACCCTAAAAGCCTATGTTTTATTCGTGCTTAATCACAAAGCTAAAAGTGTTCTAACTATTAATCAATCCCATTGCGATTTCGCGATTCGGGATTTCTCGCGTCAAGTATTATCGAAGTCCCGACACTTAAATCCACGAAAGGTTAAAGATTAATTGTTAATCGTGATTAATTAAGAGATTAAGACAAATTATTATTGCCTAATTAATCCCATCGCGATTTCGTGATTCGAGATTCCTTTCATGTCATAACTCTTGAAGACATGATACCCAAAACCCTGAAACCAAAAAACCCGAATTTGGGACTCATGTCATATGCAAAAAACGACCTTGGAAAAAAGAAATCTCAGCCTGGGGAGGCCATTTTCCGCGTTTGAATAGTCGATTGACATATGCAGATCCTAATATTTCCAGTGGTGTCTTCAAAATTTCATTTGGAGCTTGGGAATTTAGTCAAACATCCCCTGCAATATGAGGTTCGTTTTCAGAAATGTTGTTTTTTTTACTGTACTGAGTCCTCATTTTCAAATGATGATTTTGAGCAACTGGAGGATCATTTTGAGAAATGGTAGGAGGTTTTTGTGCCTAACACATCAAAGATAAAATGAATCTCTCAGTTTTCATACAGGTGTCACAGATTGGGATAATCAAATCCATCTCCAAGCCCTAATTTTCAGATCTCATATTTTCATGTTTTGACACATGTTTGTGAAATGAAGATATGAGGCAAATGAAAACAAATCTCAGGGAACTGAGAGAGGTTTTGGCTCCAAAAAATTAGAGGCACAAAATCCTCTTTCATTTTATGCACATATGTCGTGACTCGAGAGATACAAAACCATAACCACAACCTCATTTCTCAGCAGTTTGGCTCATCTTCTATGGCTGTTAGTTTCAAGAATTGATTGTAGCTGTTGTTTTGGGAGGATTTTTTACCTCAAGACCTATATGAGGAATATTTGTAACATTGGATGAGGGGGGGGGAAAGACACACATGAGTAGTACTCCTGGGCTGTGGCTTTCATTTTCAGTTTAATATAAGATTGCAGAAGCATGTTTTATCCATATCAGAGATTCTTGTGATGTTGCTTGCAGAGTTTGTCCATTTTCTTAGTTTCAATATCACTCCATCTATATTTTCTTCTTGATTTGTAATTGTTTTGTAATAGAATTCATCCTCTGTTAGATGCTCTGTTGAAGAATGGTTATAGGTTGTTTCTTGCAGAGATCAAGGTTCATAATTCGTCCTTTGATAGATGCTTTGTCCCAACCATCTCTTTCCACTGATATGTGTTGGAATTCACTCATCGCTAAGTGATCCTTATGTATTGATATGTTTTCTCTTTATTCTGCTGCCATAATTTTATAAAACCTTCTCCTTGTAATCATCTTCTATCTCACCTCTGCTCCATGGATTTCCATTGCCGAAACACTTTTTCTATTTGCTTGATCATTTGACTCCATGCCCAATGGACTACCTCATGGTCCAACCCATCAACCCTAAAAACCTCAAAACTTTCTGTTACCCACAGATCTGCCCATTGTTAATCTTATTGGATATCCTATCGTGACATATATTCCAGATATCCCTCTCAGGTTGGAAGGGGCAACTTCTAATCAAAAGTGGTTCATGGTTATCTCAGAATTTACCTGCACACAACCCAAATCAAGTTCTGTGTGATAACTTACTTGTTCATTTAAAATGTGCTAAGGCTTGGCTCTATTATAGCCTAGAACCAACTCTTGCGACAACAACTAGCATATTGATGCTCGAAATGAAATAAAAGCATGGTTTCCAATCAAATAGACTGCAGATACATGTCATATAACTATATAAAGTGTAGTTGTGAGAAATACACAATGGATCTACATCTCAAAATCAAAAGATATACATGTATAGTATCCATCTTTAAGAAGCTAATGATGCCCCATGGATAGAGATGAGGCCTTCAGAGATTGAGAAACAACCTAGAGATCTACAAAACTCAGGTAGGAGTGTAATATCAGTATACGACCTCGCTACCCAGAGGTCTTCGATGGCTTATCGGGAACAGACAAGAGGATCTCGATGATCAGGCAGAGAACTTCATTGATTTTGAACAAGGACTTGATTGGTCTGTCGGGGTGGTTGGCCATGAGGACAAGAAACAGACTACAGAAGGACTGACTCAAGCTTAGTAAAAATTCCCTGGGACAAAAGCAGGACAAATGATGAGACTCAAGAAGCATGGCATTGACATAATTTCACGATGCAAGAGGCAATGCAAACTCTCCATATGTTCGGAAGGATAACCAAATGGAGGAGGACACAACTCTATGTAGTGAGAAAAACTTCCTAAGGTCATATTAAATCCCAGAGCTTGATGAACAAACAAAAGGATGTGCTTTGTCCAAGGGTGACTCATTGTGTTTCCAATGAAAAAAAAATACTTTTCCCTTCCTCTTTTTGGGATATATTTGATTTTTTGTCCTTTTCAATAATTTTGGAAATCTTGAAAAAGAATAAAAGAATGCTATGTTACAAAGGAGGAATGGTACATACTAGTTTCAAGCGCAAGGAACACACTGATGCTCATAGCAAGGAGACATATGCAGGAAAAGGACACTCGGGAAAAATCCTCCATGGGTCAAGGTGTCAAGACGCAGAGGCAAAGTGCTACAAAGCTTGCTTATAAGGCATGCTTCAGATGGTTCACTTGAGAGAAAAATGGAGGCGGCATTAGGCCAAAGATGTAGGAATGAAAATGTGATTAATAAGACACAATGATAACATCCTTCGATGTAATTTTAACGAGCCCAGATAAGGTAAGCTCGATGGTTTTTCATTTTTAGAGAGTTTGAAAAAGCGTAAAAGAAGACTCCACTGGGGTACCTTTTTCGAAGATAGTTTAGTTGGTTCGAAAAAGGGGTAAACTAGCACTGAAAAGATGTCTATTCAAAACCATTTTAACAAGAACTCGACAATATTTTCATATTTAAGGAGTTGGAAAAGAGCTTAACTATGGACTCTGTAAGGGATGTTCTTCTGGACCAATTTAACTAGTGTGAAGAAACAAGGTCACTCGACCATCTTTTAAATTTTAGGGAGTCTGAAAAGAGCTTAACTATGGACTCCATGGGGGTTCCTTTTTTGTAAATTTAGTCTCTTAGGCCCGAAAAAGGGTTAAAATTATACCTGAGAATACTCTTCTAGCGAACTAAAGCTCCTAGAGTATACCTTTGTTTGTACAATTGACCATCCGGAGCGAAAAGGGGTAAACTATCGCCAGACAGACGTGCCTTCAACTTTTAGTTTGGCGAGCATGAAGGAAAACAAGATTGCTCGACAATATTTTCATGTTTATAGAGTCTGAAGAGAGCTTAAAAAAGACTCTAAGGGGCTACGACTCATGTATGAAACTGGTTCAAGTAGATCCCACTTCTAGGCTTAGACCAAGAGTCTCTTCGATAGTCAACTTGGAAAGTTTCTCAAGAGGGAAGAAAACACAAACCATGGTGTAAGTCCTCCCATGGTATAGAAACTGTAGTCATGGCTTCAAGGATAGCCTCATCTGAAGGCAATTCAAAATACGAGAAATCATGCAAACGAGGGTCAACAGTCTCAAAGGGTGAAGTAAATTGATCATACTCCATATGACGATGGAGGCTCTGGCCAGGACTGGCATAGTATATCAATGAAGAATTACAAGAATGAGGGCTTGAGGATATACAAACAACGAGATCAGACTCAGAAGGATACTCAATATCACTTGGACCAAGAGGGGAAAGCAAGGGATCCCATGCCCCCATTGGATAAACCAAAGGATCAATTGCTAAGACCAAGTCTCGAGAAGGTAAAGATGATTGTATAGGTTCCTTCTTAGAAGCAATTGAACACCGAGGATAAGACGCCACATAATTAACCTGTGGCGGGGTAGAGTCTACACGAACACTAGGAACATGTAAAGGGGTAGTCTGAAATAACGCCAAATTAGGATGGTGATTATCATATTCTAGGTATTCAATAGTGACAATGCTTCCATTATGAGGGAAATGCATCAGCCGGAAGAGCGTAGACACCACATCGTTCATAGCATTTACATAATCATGCCTGAGAAGCATATTAAAATCTAACGGGCCTTGCACCACTATAACATCAACAAGGACAGTCTTCCCACGTAACGAGATAGGAAACTGAGGAAGAACCCCCAAATATTCACTAGGACGTCTGTCAAAATCCAACAACTCATGCGAAGAAGACACAAGCTTGGGAGATCCCAAGACTTTCCAAACCGAGGAGGATAAAATACTTGCGGAGGCTCCTTCTTCCACAATACATAGATAAATGTTTGTTAAATTAACTTAAACCCTTATTTGAAAAGGTGCAGAAGAAGGAAGACGAGGCTCAACAAGATCATTCCAATCAAAGGAAACCATCCTAGGGTTTGGAGGGGGTGTGCTCGAAACGAGTGGAATGCCCCCTTGTTCTGAAAGTACTGAACTGGAAATGATAAAAACATAGTCGGTAGACACATCACTCTCTAAGAGAAGACTGGGATCACCGAAGACTGCATCGGTGTGACCGCTTTGGTAGACTCGACACTCTTCAAGAGAAGAGTGGAGTCGGCCGAAAACTGCATCGGTGTGACCAATTTCTCAACCAATGGTTGAATATGCTGCAAGACTACATGGTCTAAAGGCACCTCACCCCCCAAAAGAGGAGTGGGATTAGCCTATGATTGCATCGGCATGACCACTTTCTCAACCAATGGTTGAATAAACTGTGAGGAAACCTCAGAAGACTCAGAATCAGAAGAGATTGCAGACAAGGACCACAATCTTTGTACCTCTGGAATGTCAGGGCATAGATGAGTAAGGTGATCTCCCTTGCAAATATTACAAGGGAACTTAGGCTTACATCATATCTATCTAGGTTTCTCAATAGAATCAATTCCCCCAACATGAATAGAAGTGGTTGGTTGCACATCTCCAACATGACTTGTAGAGGTTGGTGATGGTTCGATAACATGACTCACAGAGGCTACAGACCTATTTCTGGTATGACTAGCAGTGACTGGACTTTTCCCCTCAACTTGACTTGCAAAGGTTGGGTGCCTACCACCAGCATGACTTGCAGAGGCTGAGTGCTAGTCTTCAACATGACTTACAGAGGTCGATGACCTATCTCCAACATGACTCGCAGAGGTTGGTGATTTCTTCTTATTATTCTTCCTCTTTCTACTTCGTTTAGACTTCCGATTACTAGTAACTGTACTTTCACTAGAGGTCGGAGAAGGAGGAGAAGAATACTTTGATGATGAAGGAACATCAACATGGTTCCCATGACTAAAAGTTCTTAACTGAGAAGCATCAAGATCATTTAGGACATTTGGAATGGTACCCAACCAAACTAGTAGTCCCACATTCAACCCAGGAATGTACAAAGTGGCCATAAAAGGGACACCAATGTTTCCAAAGAAAGGAAAAACACAAGAATCCCCTTGCAAAGGGGTTCCTTTGTTGGTATTGTCAGGAACTTTATCCATGAGTATATTATGCATAGGTTATCCCCTTGCGGGATCGTTCAATTCCGTAAAAGTCTCACACACTGAATCCGACAAACCAGTGTTATCAAAACAACGCCTATAAAGAGGTAGCTCCACGTTTCTAAGAGGAAGACCGAAAAGTCATCACAACCGACGGAGTGGTCGATCTACTACCCTTGGTCAGAGACCTGAAGCAATGACTAACTAACTCACTATGGAAAACTAGGGAGCATAGAGCACACTCTAAAAATTACCTAAAGGAAAATCAAGCAAACGACTAACTAGTAGGAAGAACAGTTATGATAGCCAACACTAGAGAAACTTATCGGTGTAAGTGAAACTCGAACATAGAAGCACCCTCCAGGTATAATATGCAAAGCATGGCCTGATGTCTACCATAAGTACCGTGGTATACCCCCATTGTCACCTGTGTAATTCCCTAAAATCAAAGGCAACTAGGTTGTCAGCTAGTGAACAACTACCAGGCGAGTACAGTCAAAAGTTGAGTGGACCGCAATGAGAAGGGTATCAAGCTTGAAATCTATCAAGGGTATCGAAAGAAAGTGTTCTAGAAGACAACTGAGGACCTCGAATGGATTTGAGACCCATGAAGCTCCGTGGAAAATGCGATCAACGTCATCCCAATATAATTCCTCTATATGTGTTCCTCTGCTACGATTGGTCTAGCTTTGGAGGGGTTATCTCTGCTACCTTTCCGCACGTGACCTCGTGTTTAGCCCCTTTTGATAGAGGGGGGTCCCGAACAGTTTCCATGATACTGGAATTTTTCACTCCCTAGAACAGACTCCTATGTTTGTTTTATAGCCTTGAAGAGTCTCTTCTCCAACCTAAATCAAGGCTCTAGCCTAATCTAGTTAATGGACCCTACAAACACAAAGTCTGATTAATTTTAATTTTAGCGTTCTTTTTAAGGCTTGGTTTATTCAAAAGGGTGCGGTATTGCAACTAATGTTGTTAAGACTCTTGCGAAAAATGAAACAAGTGAGAACACTAGCAAAGAAGGATTGTCTTTATTATTTTTCTTTTGAAATGATTTTAAGATGAGAAGAAAACACAACACTATGCTAAATTATTTTTCTTTTTCAAATAACAATGCAAAGAAAATGCCAAGAAAGAAAGAGACCGAACAAGCTAAGTTTTTTTTTTATATATTTTCTTCCAATCAAAGCAGAAGTAACACAAGATTCTGAAAGAAACTGATGAATACACGAATCATGCCCCCCCCCTGGCCATGAGGAGGAATTGTTTTTCAAAATGAAACTCATTTTTCTTAAAATTTCAAGCTAAAAATAAGTTTAAAAAGCTAGGAAACATAAGAAATGTTTTTTTTTTTAAAGGCACGAAAACTGATGTCAAACCCAGGCTAAAGACTGTAACAACAAAGACCAGGACTAGATCAAGAAAATCCCTGAGAAGTATGACTTCAGACAAGGAAGAGGATGATTGGCTCTTCTTTAAAAATGATTTTCTCAACACAGGCACACTATTGACACTTCAGCAGCCTGCATATGTATGTGGGTTGTCCAAAGGTAGGGTGCATATGTACGCGTGCAGACCCACTACAGGCCGCGTACATCTCTGTAACTTCTCAAAAAATATGAAAACTAACAGTCAAGCAAACTAGGCAGGGAGTACTGGTATTGAAGACTAGAATCTGTTAAAGACACAGAAACTTACAGAAAACTCAAAAAGATAGTTAAACCAATTAAAGCACCCAAAAATATCCCCTAAAAACCCTAGAGGCTTCCCCAGTACGGTCGTGAATTCTGCTATAGTGGGAAAACCCCTCTACGGTTTACACCAAGGTTCTAAAGTGCAGGTAGAGCTAACCATATAAAGTCTCCTACTTTTTAACAACTATCCCGTCATCACCCCACAATCATACATAAAAGACAAAGTAAAGGGATCTGATAGGCATACCTTAAACTCTGTGTCCAATGTCGATCCCTTTGCACTCAGTTGTTTCTCGACTGCAGATCTCCTCCCAAGGCCAACCTGCATTCACCAAAACACAAACAAGAAACTAAAATCATGCATTCTATATACGAATTAGTGGGTTAGACATCATAACAAAAATTTAAACAAATCATAAATATTTAAGACATCAATTGGCGGGACGGAAAAATTATTTCTTTATATTAATCTCACAAAAGTCATTTACAATATGAGACCAACAATTGCTCCTCGAACTCAGTCATGGGATCCTCTTCAAAATGCACTAAGTTCTTCCATGTCCTCTTCTCCTCTTCAATTCTCTCTAGGGAAATGACAAGGGTTTGCAATGGAGGAAGAAGGAATTATGGCTCTAACTCACAAAGTGGTTGCAAAATATTGGGGCAAAGGGGGAATACTGAAATGGGTAGAGTTTCTATGCTCTCATGCTTCTCTTTGAAATGGGACCCCAACACCATCTTTTATAGGCCAAAAATCTAGGTATTCGGTTGGGTGACCGACTATAGGCGGTCAAATGATTAGTAACGGCCCAAAAACTCGTATCCCTTTGCAATTTTTATTTTTTGCGATTTTTGTGAGTGTACGCGGGTTGTAATGGTGCAGCAAGCATGTGTACACAGGCAGTAGTGGTGCAGGGCACGTACATCTTCAAGAAAATGGTTTTTTAGAAGAGTTGTTCAATGATGGCTTGGAAAATATAGCAAGTAAGATGGCCTGATGCTAGGTATGCATGTCTGGTGCAATTTAGGGTTATAACACTCGATGTATGGAATGTCAGAAGGTGAAGGTTGAGCATAGCCACCAAACGGGTTTGTTGTAGCCATTGCCAATTCCAAAGAAGAAATGGGAAGTGATCACCATGGATTTCATCACAGGATTACCCAGAACGAATAAGAAACATGATTCAATCATGGTGGTGGTTGAAAAACTAACAAAGGCTTCTCATTCTGTGCATGTGAAGAAAACGCATACAACGTCTAATATTGCAGAAATTTTCATGAACAAAATTGCTAGGTTGCATGGGATACCTAGGACAATTGTCTCAGATAGAGATACAAAGTTTACCACCAACTTCTGGAGGGGATTGTTTAAATTATTTGGCACAAATCTAAAATTTAGCACAGCATATCATCCCTAGACAGATGGGAAAACAGAGAGAGTCAATCGAATAATTGAAGACATGTTGAAAATGTATGTGATGGATAAACCATCTAAGTGGGAAGATTACTTACACTTGGTTGAGTTTGCATACAACAATGGGTATCAAGATTCATTGAGAATGATCCCATTTGAAGCCTTGTATGGTAGGAAATGAAATACTCCAATGAGTTGGGACAACCCAACAGATAGAGTGGTACTTGGGCTGGAGTTGCTCAAGGACATGGAAGACTAGGTGGTCAAGATTAAGTAGAATTCAAAGGCAACTCAGGATAGACATAAAGTTTATGCAGACAAGAACAAGACAACTAGAGAATTTAAAGTATAGGAGCATGTACTTTTTAAAGTGAAGCCCAAGAGAAGCTCTTTAAAATTGGGTAGTTGTACAAAGCCAGAAGCTAGATTCTATGGTCCATTTCAAATATTGGAGAGAATAGGGGCAGTTGCATACATTCTTGCATTACCTGCTTCCATGAATGTGCATAATGTATTTCATGTATCTTTACTAAATAAATATGTACATGATCCTAACCATGTTATTGATTGGCATCTGATTTAGGTAGAGATAGAGGGAGACTTTCAGGTTCATCCAACACGGGTATTGGACAGAAATGTAAAAATGCTCTAGAATCGAGTCATAGAGCTGGTAAAAGTTTATTGGACCTACTATAGTCCTAAAGATGCTACCTAGGAGCATGAAGATGCCATGCGGGTAGAGTACCCACAACTTTTTGAATAAATTTGAGATTTTGATCTCTATTTGGTATATGTACTAAGGACAGTGCCAAAATAAGGGGGAGGGGATGTAACACCCTAGGTTATGAACCCCCATTTTACATAATGTATTGTTACAATGTTGAGAGGCCTGAGTGCCCAAACAATTATTTAAAGGGCCGGTATGCCCAAGAAATGTAATGATTTGATCATTATTAATAATAAACACATCGTTGGTTGTTAGACAAATAAGGACTAGAGTTATAGGGGGCTATGTGTTATCAAAATTTCGTTCGCAAATGGTTACAGGAATCTAGCATATCCAAAACACCTATTAGTTCATCCATGGCCCAAAAAATGCATTTCCAAAGGGCACAAAACTATACAACTGGTTATAAAATCAGCATGCGCTCAGAATGCAAAGGAAGCGTGCGCACATGCGCCCTATGCTCGACTGTGGATGCACAAAGCCGCGCACAATTCAGAACAACGCATTAATGATTCTGTTCGGCCTCCCACCCACTTTTGGTTCAGCCCCCAAGTCGATTTGACCCCCAAATCTGAGCTAGATTGGAGAGGGGGGTTGGTCAAAGACCTAGAGGTGCCCTAAAGGGCCCCTTGTTCACACTAAAGACCGGTTGGCTAATGCCTCAAGGCTTTACTATAAAAAGAGGCCATGGGTGCACTATATTTCCAAGAATATATTTGTATTGTTATTTTGCCTATATTCTCCTGCAAGAAACATCTTTCCTCATTGGATCATATAAGCATCATTTCATTGGGCCATTCACATCACCTCTTGAGTGGATGAGCTTTGGATTTCTTCACCATTTACCTTTAGTTTTTTATTTGTAAGAAGAGCTAAATCATTGGGGGTTCAAGAGCCCTCCCTTGGAGGAAGAGGTGACCCATAAGTCTTCCTTTATCTTTGGTGTTTTCCCACTAATACAATCTATCCATTGGTGGCATGAATATCGGTCTTTCTTTTGTTCTATTTCCCTTATGCACATTAGTTTAGTTTCTTTAATTGTTATTATATTAGTTGTTTATTTTCTTATTGTGCTTGATGTTTCTAACTCTTGCACTCATTTCTATCTTGTCTAGCTAATCCAACTGGACTTGTAAGTGTCCTTATTTTTCTCACTTAGGTGATGAAAAGGATACAACAGATTGGTGACCATACTGGGGATAGGTATTAATTTCCTCCCCATTTGGGTTGTTTGAGAACTTCTTTTTGGTTTATTTAACTTGCAGGAACCATAAACGGCCCATGATTATGTGCAAAACGATGAATTCAGAGTTGAGCTGAGAGAATTTCATCCGAAATTTTCTTCTCGTCCATGTAACAGAAAGTGCATGGGTTCTTTAACCCACAGGCGCATCTTTCGAGCACATGCGCCAAACTCACTGTGTTTCTCAATGCATCCTATGCACCTGCATCAATAGGTCATTTCTAATTTGCGCATTAGTGCCACATGTGCCTCTGTCTACTCCGGGACCTGGGCATCTGCCCATAAATTCACACATTGCAAGGGTTTATGTGATGTGTTGAAGGCCCATAGCCTTCTTAAACTTGATTATATGTAAATTGTAATATGCACCACACTTAGATTCCCTCTCCACATGAAGGGTTAGTCAAAACATAGGCACTTAGTGGGTTAAAGTTCATATTTATCCTCTTTTTGTTTTCATTCTGCCACATGGATGGCTTGCTTTGATTAAAGTTAAGTTGGAATCATTCTATATCACATATATAACCACTTTCATTGGGACCAAAAATTTAATGTCAATCATTGAGTATGCTCTTCTCTCGCGCCATAGAGCGATCTTGAGAATTTGAAAAATGATTGAGGGAAGATTTCATCTCCCTTAAAGACAAAATTGTTAGGAGAGGACAACAGCCCCCTTGGGACTTCTCTTAATTTCTTTTTCAAACACATCTTAAATTTGTAAGGGCCCATACATGCCCACATGCTACAAAGATAGGATAGTTTTGAATCTACTTTCTTACA
Source organism: Picea engelmannii (assembly GCA_009831015.1). Lineage (NCBI taxonomy): Eukaryota > Viridiplantae > Streptophyta > Pinopsida > Pinales > Pinaceae > Picea > Picea engelmannii. The sequence continues at coordinate 988,853 of ML781522.1, read as the reverse complement.
TTACTAGGGAAGTTTAAAGGTTTTGTAATGGGCCCATACATGCCAATATGTCCACAACCTAGGATAGCTTTTGAAGTTTTCTTAGATTAAATCACACTAGGGAGTTAAAGTATTCGTAAGGACCCATATGTCCACATGCTATTTCTCTAGGGAATTTAAAATTCCGTAAGGTTGTACCAATGGAATTTAGTAAATTAGGTAATCAAGAGTTGTAAGGACCACACGAAGTCCACATGCAGCAAGGTGACCCCTAACTTATTAAAAATTTGGCACACTTTCACTTATTCACACACAAAGTCACTACTCACTCATATAGTTTCATCTAGAATCATGGAGGTTGAAGTAGGTTTCCTCTAAAGGGATTTCAAAATGCCCCACCCTTTTCTTGACGAGACTATCCACTCCCACTTAATTTCAACAAGATTGGTTCACACCCCCAATCTCTCAAACAACCACATCTAAATATTTTCTAAAAAATCACAAATTTTTCCTCCATAGGAGGTGCCAAAATAAATGTATTAGTCTAGGTAGGATCTTGGGATAGGCATCCAAATAACTCCCTGTTATCTGGTTCTCACATCTTTAAATAGTAGAAGTTGTCAAATAGTGAACTTTAAATCCTCCAAGTCAAGTGTTCCTAACACCATAATGTAGAGAGATACCCATGAAGGGTTGAAGGCCGAGGTTTAGCTTTTCTGTGCGTCCCCCCTTGAGGCACCCACCTATTGGACGGGATCCAACCCGTGACCCATTTCTGAGGCCGAAAATCTAAATGTCGCACTTTGACCAAGGTACCTAGTCACCAAATTTTAGGACATATACCCCGGTGGAAATTGTGGGCTACAATTGCACCTTGATCGGATTTTGTGTGGCTATTGGGAAATATCGCTAGCTCTTTTGGGATATGCACCCTTTGCCCCTCATTATAACTGATTATTTCATCCTTCACTAGTTCCTCTTCCGGTGGCTTTAGACCCCACTGTTGAGTGCTATTGCAAGGTCCAGTGCTATTTGAGAGGAAGGATGTTACGTCTTTTAGGACACAAAAATTTGTTTTCTTTATTCTCCCACGCAGACAAAATCCCCCTATACACATATATGCTTCTTTGTAAATTGATTTATGTATGATGCTCTTGTGATTACAAAACGATTGTGAAATATATTGTGAAGGTCCAATTAAAACAAAGACTCTTGTTCATTTATTGTTCTCATCACCATTTGCACACATCCACTTTTCTAGTCGGACATCATAGGGGACCCACATAATCCTCGTCATTCCAGACGCTTGCTAAATCTCCCTCCTATTCTAGGGGGAGTTCCTAGTCTTTCCAACTCATCGACTCCATCGTCTCACACCCTGTGAGTGCTACTATCTTGGAATCAACTTTGCTTGGTTCCATGTTACTTGGGTCCACTTCCCAAGGTCAACCGTCCACTCACTCTCCTTTACACGAAAGCGGGGGGGAACTTCTTCCCAAGGTGGAAGTACAACCCCACCTAACCCCCTTCACGGGTAAGGTACACACACCACTCACACAATGGTTGGAGACAACCCTCCACCACCACTCCAGATGCCATACTTGGATTCTATCGACATACCAGATCTGAGAAAGCTCACAAATTATCCTATATTGCATGACTCCACATAACCTTCCATGCCCACCAAACTACCTTCAGAAATCCCGAAGTTTGAAGGAAAGGTAGGAGACAACCCTGTCAACCATGTCATGACCTTCCACTTATGGTGCTCTTCAAACAACATCATGGACGACTCCGTTTGATTAAGGTTATTCCAACACACACTCACTGACCCATCAGCCAAGTGGTATGTAGACGAAAAATCAAGGTCCCATGTGACTTTTGAATCTTTGGCCAAAGAATTGTTTACCTTCTTTCAATTACCAATCTTCCATGACAATGGTCTTGAACTACTCTCCGATTTTAAACAAACCTTGGCCACACATATCCATGACCACATTCACGAATGGTGTCAACGATGTAGTTTATGCAAAGAAGAAACCACTAAACAACAATGCCTTGATTGGTTTCTCAGATCGCTTGTCTCCCTCCTCGAAAAATATGTGGCTTCCACCTTCCCCTAATCTGGAGAAGAAGCTATCAACAAGGCTCAACAATACAACCTCATCTATTCACAGTCAGGATACATATACACAGTACTACCTGACCTCCCAAGACCTGTACCATTCGACCGGGACAAACCTGGGATGTCTCACTTAGTGAATGGATTGATTGGTACCACAACACACCACAATCCACACCCCCAACAACCACCTATGTATGGACCACCACAATATTTGTCGGTATATGGAGGACCCCCTTATTATCCTCCTCCCCCTTATCAACAACCATACCTTATTTCCCTTCCTTCACCCATAAGTGGACCCCTACCGGCACCCACAATGCACCCAGTTGTCCAACCAAGTTCTGGTACCCCCTCTACCTCAGCTTACACCCTAAGCACTAGTGAAAGCACTATGCCTTCCTATGTACCCTACGGATCATTGCCACAAAATAATCCGTACTTTCCATTTCCTATCCCTCCACAACCCATGCCTCCACCACAAGGACACCCACACCTTGGGGTTAATTTTGTTCAGCCCTCTCCCATTCAACAATATCAAAATTTTGAACAACTGAATACGGAAAATCCAACCCATCAATCGAATAATTCCAAAAAGAAAGGAAAAAACCGAAACAATAATAATCCAGGACCAGGAGAATCACCCCCAACATAACCAACCTACCAGGGGCAACCAGAATCAGGGGAACCAAAACCCCCAAGGGGGAAATAATAACAAACGCCAAGGGAAGAATAACAACAATCTTCAGACAAACTTCCCTTGTACCCTTTGATGGCCATTATACTCACCATTTCCCTCAAATCACTGACTTTAAATGGATGAAGGAATATGGAAATGGACCACGTCCCCTAGCACAGCCTACCCCTCAGCAGGCCCCACAACAATATGTGTAGCAACCACCCCCAGCGGTGCTGCAAAACCCCATTCTACACCAAGGGGTGATGATCACCCAACATGAGATGCATCCTACCACACCATAGATGGAACGGTACCCAAACCTAGGCACTCCTGCATATCGCACTATCCTCCTCACTAGCGAGGAAGAAGTTCTTCTACAAATGCACAGTCGTCAATACAACATACGCCTTGACTCTTCTCCCACTACCTCGGAAGCAGCCCTAGTCACAACTGGACCACCTTTGATGATTCCACGCCCTAATACTGAAACACCCCTTTGTATTCCTTACATCCCATTGCGACGGAATGTCAACCACCCTCAGGCTAGGGAGGCACACAATTATAGTCTGGTCGATGACTTGGCATAATCTCCTGCTTCCATGACAGTTTTAGAAGTCCTTCAAACCTGTCCTACTGAATGGAAGTCATTACTTTCCACCTTGGGGGTAGTTGACCCTACTAACACTCGACTCATCACCTTTGATCTTGATAGTGGGGAACCTCGTCTCCCCGCTCTGGAAGCTTTCCAAATACCGGTTAAAATCCAGAACATCACAGTTCATCGCAACATCATTGATGAAGGTGCATCAACATGCAGCATGTCCACAATCATATGGCATAAACTTGGCTCCCCCAAGATTATACCATCCGCCATAACTCTAAGAGCTAATGATGGACAACCATCCTCTCCCAAAGGTCTCTTTCAAAATGTCCCCGTTGAACTCGGGGGCAAGACTATCCTCATTGACATTAAATTTATCGATGCTCCACTTGATTACAACATCCTTTTCAGATGTACCTACATGTATGCTATGAAGGCTATGGCCTCTTCTGTGTTTCACACAACGATGTTCCCCCACAATGAGAAGATCGTCACCATCGACCAAGTGTCACATTACGAGCCCAACCCTTCCTCCAACATCGATAACATTTTACCCTTTATCCACACTAATCTCGATGCCTACCCACTCATTGAGATGGGTCCAAGGATTTTCAAAGACCCATCCTTGCTAGGGACATACCATGGAGCACCTTCTCTCATTCATCCCTCTGCACAAGTCTGTATCATCTCATCTAGTGGAACAGAAAATGGAGATACCCTTCCTCCCATAGAGGCTTCCTTACTATTTGGCATCCCACTCGTCGCAAAGCTCCTCCCTCAGGAGTCCCCTAAGAACTCTTCAACTACACCTATTCCTAATTTCACCATCCATCCTCAGCCCTGGAGGACGCATTTTTCTCACATCTTGCCCAGGTACGCCTACTTATATTCACAAGTTATTGAATTATTGTTATATGTTCTTTATCTTAAGATATTTTTCAAGTCGGGTATTCGATTTTCATGTGTGCAGGTACTTGGTCATCATGCATCAGCACTACCTTTTCAAGTATATCATCGACACTAGCATGTAATCATTCCCTCTAAATATCAATTGTATCTCCCAGTCACACCCTCTGATATTTTCCTCTAGGGTCCCCCCATCCGTCTCTGCAATACTCACACCTCCACTGCATTTTCAGTATTGTCAACTGGTATCACTCTCTCCCACATGAGTTGTCCCAATTATATTCCCCTATGGCACTTTGACACTCATGCTTTTTTCACCCCCTAGGGCTGGGAGTCCCAATACTCTTTGCATTCTTGAGAATCAACCGCATGCTCCTTCTCCTCATTTTTCTAGCTTCCCCACAATGGACTTTCGGGTAATCTCATTACTGTTCCCATTTTGCAACACCTTCACGGTATCATTAACCCTCCATTTCATCCACCCTCATTTTTCCCATCTACAGATTGTCCTCCATTCATTTCCCTAATACAAAAACCCACCTACGAGGCCCCCACCCTCCACCTGTTTTCCAGGCAACTTGCACCCTCACCAGCCAAGCCATCTTGCACTGGGGTACCCGTTTCTGTATCTACATAGTTATCCCAAATTATTCTTTATTCCTTTGGCAATTGTACAAACCCTTTGTTTCCCACATTTACATAGGTTTCTATTGTCACTGTTGGCACAAGGGCAGACCCAAGGTTCAACGCTCAAGAGCGCACCAAAAAAACCCTAACTACCGTCCCTTTTGGCAACACCTGCGAAGAAGATGAAGTCTCACCCAAGGTAGAGGCAGGGGTGGTTGCAAGACTCAGGTGTCTGGAACCTTAGCTGAGACATAGATCTTTGATTATCTTGCTTACAACACACTTATCATCAATTATTTCCTAACATACATTCATTAATACACTTCACAGAAAGCACAAAGCACTACAGTAATTACTCAGATCTAGCACTTAGCAATGATAAACACATTATACTCAATAGATTAAGCACCTAGCATCTTATGTCTCATATCTAGCATGCATTCATATCTCATCAGCACAAAGCATTAATACATCTATCTAAACATATCAGAGCACTTGGAAAGAGAGAGGGGTAAACACATAAGAACAAAGCACATAGCACCATACACATAGTTACTGTGGTTCACCCCCACGCTGGGGCTATGTCCACAAAGTATTCTTTATATTATCTTGGTCAAGCAGTTACAACACAGAGCTTCAATGACCCTTACCCTGCATAGGACAATAGATCTGCACAACTCTCTAGATCCTCTTTCCCTGGGTAGATCCAAGCACTAAGCCTTCTCACACTCTATGCACTCAGCACTATTACAGAATGCACAGAGTATATCACGCACAGAGCTCTTACAGTCACACAAAATTTTGATCACATAGATCCAACTTATGCACTAAGCCATCGACTAGATAGGGCCCCTTCTTACATGGCCTAGACCTCTATTTATATGTAGAAAAAGGCCTAAAAAATGGCCGACATCCCTTTCCCATTACAATATTCCCAAAAAAAACCAAAAAAGGTTCCACAAAAGGTGGCGAGATCCCGTGATCTCCGCTTCACTATGCGCTCCATCTTCGACAGGCAGTCGAAGTACCAAATGGTCAACTATGACCAAGTATTCCTCAAAACTTGGTTGAGGGCCAATAGGCCCCTAACACTCACCTGTGACTCATCCCGAGTCACTCTTCTTTGGGTAACTCTACCTCGAAGGCCTCGAGCTTCGCTCGAGCTACTTCGACCTGTTTCTTTGCTACTGCTTCTTGCTCGGAAAACTCTTGAATGAGTGCATTACTAACTGGTCCTTCTAAGCGCTTCTCTACTGTGTTCACGACCTATTCCAGGTCTGTCCCTTGGCTCTCCATCTCTAAGAATAGTTGACATGCCCTATCCTGCAAAGGTTGAATTTGTTGTGTTACTTCCATGACCTTGCTCTGGATCATATGAATCTGTTTCTGTACGACGTGCTCTTCGTGGGACCTCTTCATTTTCTCTATGGTTGGTAGAGCCTTCAACTGCATCTGAAGTCTATCTGCCTGCTACTTCGCCTCCTGGAGCTGCGACTCCAGTTTATGTAATTCCGGGTTCTCGGTCAGGCTCTCATGTATCTGCACACTTCTGGTACTTAGTTGTTTGCATTCTTCAGTGAGTCCTTTGATCCTTTCTATTGTACCGCAGGCAGTTATTTCTCATTGGTCGCGTTCTTCTTGCGAAGTGCTTAGTATGGCTTGGAGCTCTAGTTCTACTACTCTTTTTTACAGTTGTTGAATGACTTAAGAAAGCTTCATTACTTGGCGTTCTATGGGTTCTCCTGCCTTCTGTTCTAAGCCAGGCATAGAGCGAAATGCTCTGTTGACAGCTTCTTCGATCCCAATTTTCTTCACGAGCAGCTACTCCTTTTCTTTCTGAATCTTTGCGCATTCTTTATCATACTTCTCTTGGATGGCCTCCTTCTCCTACTGTGCAGCTTGGCACTACTCTATGATTTCCTCATGTGTGTGCTTTAGAGCCTAGGTGGTCTGCGCTATTACTTCTTTTTCTTTCTGAAGGTGTACTTCGATTAGATCAGCAATCCTGCAAAGTTGAACTGACTCGTCTCCTTCTTCAGTTGTTCCTTTTGGCATAGGCGCAGTGGGGACTGCGTGGTTAGACTGGAGGGCTCATTGTACTCCTCGGAGTTCAGCTTCAATTCTGTCGTACATCATTTCTTGCTTGGCCTCCTTCTTTTCTGTAATCTCTTCTATAGTTTCATTCAGAGTAACGAGGAGAAAGTTGAAGTCATCTGGATTGAGCGTGGTCTTCATCTTGGTCACGGTCACTTTGGATTTCTTCTTAGAGGAATACTTTGAAGGTGACCCTTTTCTCTTCTTTAGAACTTCGACTTCATCTTTTGGTTGTTGCTCGACTTCCTCTAAGTCTTCGTTGTTACCTTCTTGATCGGGTGTGACAGAAGTTGTCCTTACAGAGAGGCTATCCACATCTTGAACCTCTTCAGTTTTCTTCATCTCCTTCGTCTTCTTTGTCTTCTTCGTCTTACTGGGCCCAGGTGTGTCCTGTGCAGCTTCTGGGTTGTTAATATCTAAAATGTCTGTTGGATCTGTTGGAACAAGGAGGTCTGTCGACCATTCCTTGGTGATTTCTTCTAAGTCTTCTTCAGTCATCTTATAATAGGACTGGAGTTGTTCCTAGTGTTCATCAACACGTGGAGTTAGGTAGATAAAGTGGCAGTCCGCATTGAACTTTATCAAAGGTCAAAACCTTTGTAAATTGTTTGGGGTTATGCGAGGTGCACCCCCTATAGCTTCTTTCAATTAGTTATAGTATCTGTTAAAAATGGCATTTGACTATCACTGCTTTCCCATGTCCATCGAGTACCACAAGGTACTGAACTTCGCAGCTAACGGTTCGAATGGGGTGAGGTCTGGGAAAGTTGTGCCTTCCGGTAGCTCCATGCAACAAAGGTGATCAATATTAGCAACCAGCTGAAATGGAATTCATGCCCCTGGTCCTGGGCTTCTCTACAGTCAATCTCTAGCTGATTGACCAAGTACTTTTCCCAATTCATCTGGAGTCCTTCTACGCATTTTTCGGCGAGGTCCACTACGAAGCCTGATACTTGTGTAGGTCTATTCTTAAGGACTAGCTTCCCTGCTATTAGCTGACATGCGAGGTGCATTGCGCCACTCTCGATAGATGCTACCTTGTAACCTCGTGCACCTTTTTCAACGTTGCCATACACCTCTTTAATATTCTATGAAAGCATGCGGTTTGCGGTCTTCCCAGGGTAGTACTCATGGGGATCAGGGCCCTGCATGCTAAGCCTGGTAATCCTATTGATCAGCATCGAATCAATATTTATGCAACTGTTCAGCCACAAGTATCCTCCATGGTAACTTGGTAATAGTAATTTCACGCAAGCAATTACCTCCTGATGTCTGCCGAAGTGTGGTATTTTCATGATGTTGAGCAAAGTAGACTGCGTAAGGTTCATCGTCCATTGCTGAGGGATGACCTTCGGATTGCGGCCCTTAGTATTTGTTAAGTACTTAGATGGTGTGAGCATGTTGTAGGATTTACAGTCTCCCAGGTTGAAGTCACAACACTTCAACATTGTAACCTTGTCTTGATATGCGCGGTAGGTGCGAACTCCTTTCGGTAGATATGCAGTGATTAAGGTGTGGTCAAATTCTCAAGGGACATTGTCCCTGTTAATCTCACCACTTAAAGGAGGAATGTAAGCAGGTAAAATGGTTGGCACTATCCTAGTGTTGGCTTCGTCGTGTCTATGCTTAGTTCTCGCCTTTGCATCAACTCAGGATGTTCCATCTCGAGCAGTCGATGGGGAGGCTGCCACTCCTCTCGACAACAAGGCTTGGACTCTGGTGGACATTCCTCTTTCCGACATGAATCTTTCTGTCCTCAAGCTAGCAAGTACTTCTCTCACCGATTCTTCTGTTGCACTAAGCTCGTTGGACATGTAAGCTCAGGATCACTGTCTCGGGTTATCAATGGACTGTTGATACCATAATCAGATAGAGCATAAGTTTGGAGTAATCATTGTTTCACAATGTGGTTGTTCTGTTAGCTCAAGTTCTCAATTGGCAAAAGTGTCTTCTAGCCATGGTGCGATGGAATAAGTAAGTAACTCTGCAATGGACTGCTTGCAATACCATTGATCTATCTATTAAGGTAAGGTCCAATAGTCTAATGGTAACCCATGATTGCTTTTTGATCTGTTTGGAGCAGCGGTCGAATAGGTATATCGGTCTCAATGACTATATTGCTTCGTCATGGCGAAGTACTCTATGTCATTGTTCTGATATCTTGGCAAAGCTCCAATTCTAAAATTCTTCTTGTTGCGAAGTGTCCTCTAGAACCTCTTGTAACCTTATAGTATTAGTCTTGAGATCTGGCCTATTCTCTGTCAATCTAGGGTTTCCCTATGAGCATGGTAAACGAGGCGTTGTCTTCAACAAATTTAATGATCTCAAAGTCTTCCTCTGTCGAAGTTCCATTGACAGTCATAGGTATCCAGGCGAGCCTTCCACATAGTTTTAATAGCTTTCCTCTGAAAAAACTTGTTCCTCCTAGGGAAGGGGTCATGACAGGCTTTCCTATAGCTTCCCAAGTTCTTTCTGGCATAATGTTTACTTGTGTTTCTTCATCAAGAGTACAATCAATGTCAAAGTCCCCTATTCTTTCTTCGATTTTCTCCTTTTCTTTGAATATCTCTGATAACCTAACATGTCAGTGGTCATTCAAGGTATCTTTCATCTGTAGTAATATCTTTTATGATTATTTCTGGGTTTCTTCTATAATCTTGGTCTCTTGGTCTCCCTCATGGTTTTCTTGTTCCATTTTCAGCTTCTCAAGCCTAACAATCATTCTAGGGAAATGCAATACTTCATGGTCCATAGCTTTACAATAGAGGCAACTAGGTCTCCTACCAAGGCATTACTTAGCAAGATGTTCTGGTCTTCTGCAACTGTAACAAAGGGTTAATCCTCTCTTTCTCTTAGATGATCCCCAACTTCCTCTATATTGCGCACCAAGATCATGGTAGCTAGCTTGCAAAAAACTTTTTCTAGGATCCTACATCCACTTATTAGTCCAGACATTCTTTCTATGCATAGGTATAACATATCTATCACTATACTTATCAGATCTATTCATATCAAACTTTCTTTCATCTAACAATGCCCTAGTTTTGAAGCTAGGATAGAATCTATCAAACATACCTAGATCCATGCTTAAGAAACAAAAATTTCACTTATCTTACTTCTACAGAGTACAAAGCTTCCAGATCTAAGACTTTTAACTATTCTTACCTTTATCAAAGCACAAAGCTTACAGATCTTACCATTTTCTTGCAGATCTGACCTCTTTTTCTTCAGATCTGACCTCTTTCTTGGCACAAAGATTCACAGGTCAAACAGAACATTGTGCATTAGGGCAATAGATCTGTGCACAGAGCTTATTTCACACAAAGTTTTTTCTTCTTCAGTTCCCAACAATCATAGTTCTGGTCCTGGAAATGGAACCATTTGTTGGAATAGGGGCAGACCCGGGGTTCAACGCTCAAGAGCACACCAACAAAACCCTAACTACCAGCCCTTTCGGCAACACCTGCGAAGCAGATGAAGTCTCAGCCAAGGTAGAGGCAGGGGTGGTTGAAAGACTCAGGTGTCTGCAACCTTAGCTGGGACACAGATCTATGATTATCTTGCTTACAGCGCACTTAGCATCAGTTATTTCCTAACATACATTCATTAATACACTTCGCAGAAAGCAAAGAGCACTGCAATAATTACTCAAATCTAGCACTTAGCAATGATAAACACGTTATACTCAATAGATTAAGCACGTATCATCTTATGTCTCATAACTAGCATGCATTCATATCTTCTAAGCACAAAGCATCAATAGATCTATCTAAACATATCAGAGTACATGGCAAGAGAGAGGGGTAAACACATGAGAATAAAGAACATAGCACCATACACACAGTTACCATGGTTCACCCCCACCCTGGGGCTATGTCCATAAAGTCTTCTTTATATTATCTTGGTCAAGCAGTTACAACATGGAGCTTCAATGACCCTTACCCTGCATAGAACAAGAGATTTGCACAACTCGCTAGATCCTCTTTCCCCACGTATATCCAAGCACTAAGCCTTCTCACACTCTGTGCACTCAGCACTATTACAGCACATACATATCTCTTACAATCACATAGATCCAACTTATGCACTAATCCATCGACTAGACAGGGCCCCTTCTTACATGGCCTAGACCTCTATTTATACGTAGAAAAAGGCTGAAACGGTGGCTGACATCCCTTTCTCGTTACAATATTCCCAAAAAAAACCAAAAAGGTTCCACAAAAGGTGGCAAGATCCCGCGATCTCTGCTTCGCTATGCGCTCCGTCTTCGACAGGCAGTCGAAGTACCAAATGGTCAACTATGACCAAGTATTCCTCAAAACTTGGTCGAGGGCCAACAGTCACCTTTAGCAACCTTCCTTTTCTGGCAAAGAAACCCCTTATCGCCCTTTGTTGGGGCATTTTTCACCTCCTACCCTTGTTGACATCATCCATAAACCCCGAGTATCTTGTAGTCCATACACCTCTGATCTCTATGTTTGTCCTTCTTGTCATGCCTTTGGCACAATTTACCCAAGCCTAGTCGTCCCTCTGACGCTAGATTTAGTTTCACAGGATGTTGCCACTCATCCTTTACATATATCCCCAACCAAGGGCAGTCTTGATTCTCACCACTTCTTGACTTTGTCCATGTTCCTCATCAGTTTCTGATATTCTCCAATAGATTTCATGAAGCCCTTCGCTTCTTGGAGTCATGTCTCCCTTTCTGTCGACATCAGCATAGCTCCCAGAAGGGTGAAAGTATCTTGACTCTCATTACCTCCACAATGAGGAGTCTCAAATGACACTAAGAGAATCATCATTTCTCTTTGTTGTCGTTGACCCCCACGACATTCGACTTCAACACTTTCTCATGTTGCAGTGGGTCTTACTTTGCGACTATTGCAGTTGTTTTTATATTTGCGAAAGACCTCTGAAAATTGTTGGACCATCAATGCCTGTGACTCATCGACACTTCTCATAGGTGTCATCGCCTCTTTTCAGAGTTTTTCCACCATCAGAATTGTCCTCTGCCATTATCAACTCACTCCCAAGGGTGCTACAGTCATCTACACTAACACACAATTTCAGTTACTGTCTCATACATTTTTTGAGTTACATCACACGAGCGTGAGGCATGCCCGCCTCGTTTGTACACAGTTTTATTTTTCCACACCTTGTGAATGGTTTGGGTCCTACAGGTTCCCCTCTCCCTCCAATGGGTCTCTCTTTCAAACCCCCTCAACACTCTTTCTTACAAAAGTACTCTCAGTAGAAGAAACATTGATATATTTCGGCCATACGTATGCTCCTAACCTCATACATCAGGGGGCATATGTTATCACTGAAATTTCATCCACAAATGGTTACAGGAATCCAACATCTCCAAAATAACTATTAGTTCATCCATGGCCCAAAAAAATCATTTCAAAAGGGCACAAAACTATACAACTGGTTATAAAATCAACATGTGCTTAGAATTCAAAGGAAGCGCATGCACATGCGCCAGTTGAAAACTCCGAAAAAGCGCACATGCGCTCGATGCACGACTGTGGATGCACAAAGCCGCACACAATTCAGAACAACACATTAATTATTTTGGTCGGCCTCCCACCCACTTCTGGTTCATCCCCCAAGTCAATTTGACCCCCAAATCCGAGTGGGGGGCTGGTCAAAGACCTAGAGGTGCCCTAAAGGGCCCCTTGATCACACTAAAGATCGGTTGGATAATGCCTCAAAGATTTTCTATAAAAAGAGGCCATGGGTGAACTATATTTCCAAGGATCTATTTGTATTGTTATGTTTCCTATATTCTCCTACAAGGAACCTATTTCCTCATTGGAGCATATAAGCATCATTTCATTGGGCCATTCACTTCACCTCTTGAGTGAATGAGATTTGGACGTATTCACCATTTCCCTTTAGTTTGTTATTTGTAATAAGAGATCAATCATTGGGGGTTCAAGAGCCCTCCCTTAGAGGAAGAGGGGACCCATAAGTCTCCCTTTCTCTTTGGTGTTTTCCCACTAATACAATATATCCATTGATGGCATGAATATCGGTCTTTCTTTTGTTCTATTTACCTTATGCACATTAGTTTAGTTTCTTTAATTGTTATTAGATTAGTTGTTTATTTGCTTATTGTTCTTGATGTTTCTAACTCTTGCACTCATTTATGTCCTGACTAGCTAACCCAAATGGACTTGTAAGTGTCCTTCTTTTTCTCACTTAGGTGACGAAAAGGATACAACACTATGATTCCACAAGAGAGGGGGCTTGAGAGGCTAAATGTTTATTACTATGTTAATTAATTTTTTTCCTAAAGGGGGGAATTGGTTACGTGAGCTTCTTGAGGAGACCAAGAGGTTCTTGATTTCCCCATGAACATACTTAAACCCACCCCTGGTCCGATTGTGGGTTTGTTCATTGGCTTGTCCACTTCGCCACCCTTGTGTTACCTCATTCTTACCCTCATGCATTCCCATGCACTTACCTACCTCCTCCATCCATCCTTACCTGTGTATTAGTCTTGAGAAGGGGGACCAAACTGCGAAATAATTAGCCACGGGATAGTTGGTTGTAGTGGCCGCTGGTGTGATCCGGTCATGCCTTTAGGCCTGCATGTCTGAGATGCAGTGGCTTGTGTCTAGCATCGTTCACAATTGTGAGTCCTGAGAGTTCCATCATTGAGATTCTGGACCAATTGTGTTGGAGGCCCAAATAAGGAGAAGGATTGCCTGAGGGACTATGTGGCAGAGAAAGGTGGATGTTCATTCTCTCGGGTGGTGCAAGCTGGGTAGAAGAGAGTTGGGTACTTGGATTGTTGTGAGTGTTGGGAATCCTGTGAGATCTTGAGATACGACTGGTTTGGGAAGTCAAGTTCACTCTGGAACCGTCCTTGTGGATTCATAGTCCTGGATAGGGGGTGACATTGCTGTTGAGATTTGGCATAGTAATGTCTATGGTTGGGTGCAATGTCCTTGGTCTGCAGCCATTTGGTGTCATATTTCATAAAGATAAGTGCTCTCCATTGTGATATTATTATCTGTGTATGAATTTTTTTCCACTGTATATTTAATTATCGTTAATTAAATATTTAGAACATGCATGCTTGCTGGATATTACTGTGCATGTCGTTAATTCTATTATCTTATGCATCTTTAATAAATAAAGGAGGTATCGGTATGAGAAAGAAGTCTGAGGGTGGATTTGCAGGTAGCATACCCTGGCATGTGGCTGGCGGGGTATGTTACATGGAGGAACATCGACGGTTGGCTTCGAGGAAATGTCGACAGTTAGAGTCAAGTTGTATACTGTTTTCAATAAAAGAGTTCTCTTTCCTTCCATATTTGTGTAATATTGTTCAATTTTCTTATATATGTCAATTTTCTTTGCATATTTGAATTCATATATATTACATGTATAACTTGATCCTATAACTATTTTTTTGTAGCATATACTTGATCTCTTTTTGCATATCAATACGAGCAAAGATCATGAACAGATGAAGGGTCAAGATCAAGGAATGACATCAATCGATAGGATACAAGGTGTGACTTTCTCCCTTTTCTCTTCTAAAGTAGTTATTTCATTGCAAGTTTTTGTGTGAGAGGTTAGGTTATGTATTTTACATGTGGTCAATATTTGTTGTGACATGACCCAAAGTCACAGGGAAAAATCTCATAACATAATTGGTGACCATACTGGGAATGTTTGGGTTGCTCTTAGGGTTTCTTATGTTGTCTTGTTTCTTGTAATTTTCTTTTTTTATGGGTTTTCATTCAAATCATTTGTCATCTCATAAAAAATTTCCAAGTTTCTCGAACCTTCCCCTTAGATTGGCATTTTCGTTTTGAAGTTTTGTTGAGCCATACATGATTCATCTTTGCTCGAATCACATATATACGTGATTTTCATGTGTTTGAATTACATATGTCTGCTATTGGCAGTGTACACAGTCGTGTATTTGGGTGATATTTTGGTATTTGGGCCTTTCTCTCAATTTGGGAAGATATAAGTTGTTTTCTCAATATAATCTGAGCCTTCTGGGTTTGATTTTTTCTTTGATTGTTGTGTTAAGTCTTTGAAAACCTGAAAAATCATATTAAAAAGTTCTTGCTCTGTATTTTCCATTATTTTTGGCTTTCGTTTGGTCTCTCTACTGCAGTTTGGGTTTTGGAATTTATACAAATTTTGGTAAGGCATTAAATTTGAATGGAAAGAAAAGATTTTTTATCCATCTTTCTCTCCCTTTTATCCCTTGGATTGCATGACTATAAGACTACTCCTATTCTCAATATCTCGATTGTTTGGTCATTGTTGTGGTCATTTTTGAAACTTGAGTTTGTATTTGAGTTTGAGACTTTTATTTTGTGTTTTTATTGGATTTTTCAAACATAAAACAACACAAATTTCTTTCTTTTATTATCTTTTGTTAGTTTTTCTTTTTGTAGAAATAAGAAGAAAACAAACAAAAAAAAAAACTAGTTTTTTGCTAGTTAGGCCTCTTTCTTTATTTGCATAGTTTTGCAATGTTATTTGAAAAAGAAAAAGATATTAGCAATAGGATTTTTTTTCTTCTCATCTTGAAAGAGTTTTAAAAGAAAAATAAGAAAGAAAATAATTTTGTTTGCTTCTTTTGTTTCTCTTGAAAGTGTCATTGTGCATTTTGCATCAGGAAAGGAAAATTTTGCATTTCAAGATTTGAAGGATTGTGCATGCATTTTTATTTTTTGAAACTCTTTTTCATTGAAGAATTAGTGTAAAGCTTTATTTTCTATGGTTCTTACAAGTTTCATTTTTTGCAAGAGTCTCAAATAACATCAGTTTCACTCCACGCCCTTGTTGAGTAAAAAAATTCCTATAAAACAAATGCTAAATTTGAAATATACTAGAATTTGTTTCTAGGGTTCACAAACAAGTTTAGGCTTAGGTCATTGGATTAGGATTGGAGAGATAACTCTCCAAGGTAAGCAAGAAAACATAGGAGTTTGTGCTAGGGATATTTCAAATCCATTTTTTATATAAGTATAACAGGGAAGCTCCTTTAACACATGAGTCAAACACGAGGTCATGTAAAGGAGAGTTGAGGAGATAACCCCTTCGATGCTTGAATGAGCATGGTGGAGAGATCGCATATTGCAGGGTTTTCTTGAAGTGACACTGACACATTTGGCATCATTCTTCTACAAATTTTGAACCTGGTTGAATTTTTCCTGAAGTGATACTAGCCCTCTTGGCGCCAATCCTCTAAAGCTTCGAACCTAGTTTGAGATTTTCTGAAGTGACATTGGCCCTTTTGTAGGAAGTCCTATGGAACAGCTTCAGGCTTAGTTATACCCTTCCCATACATTCAATCCCAATTGTTAATTGTACCCCTTGTATTCTAACTGTGATTTGGTGACCTTAGTTTCTTTTTTTAGGAATCTCAAAGGTGTCTACAAGGGTTTGTCGTGGTACTTGGGGCAGATTTTGTATCACACTTTTCAATACTACTGGAGGGTGCCCCGTGAAGCATGAGTACTTGCAACATATAAGAATGGTTAGTGGAGGTAGGTATCACTACTTCTCACTCCTTTGTTCATCGGTGTTGGGACTTGATCAAACCATGTCGGTATCCAGAAGGTCCCTTTCCAATTTTTCATTGCTTTGGACTCATGACCTTATCCACCTAGGATGAAGTGTTGGAGAAGTTGTTTGTCTGCGATGTTTCTCTTAGGTATTTTTAATGGAGTGATACTTTGTATAGTTGGAATTAGGTTGTGTTAGTATCACTTCTTTTGGATAATGGATTCAAAGTGGTTGACCAACCACTCCGCTAGTCAGGAAGGACCCCTGGTCTTTCTCTTGAAAGTGTGGAACCACCTCCTAGAAGGTGTGAGTTTTTACACCACTAGTTTATCTAAGTCAGTGCATGAGACTTTTATGGACACAAAAAATCCCGCAAAGGATGACCATGTGCATAAGAAAGTCATGGAAAAAGTTCTTGAGGATACCAACCAAGGGACCCCTACCAAAGGGGATTCTTTTCCTTTTCCTTTCTTTCAAAACATTGGTGCCCCCTTGATGGCCACTTTGGACATTCCTGGGTTGAATGTAGGACTAATGGTTTGGTTGTGCACCACTTTGAAGATCATGAATTCTCTTGATGCTTCTCAAATAAGCACCTTATATCATGGGCATCATCTGGATATTGATCCTTCATCTTTTGCATCCAAGAAGTCTACTCCTTCTCCTTCTCCTTCTTTTGGTGAAAGTATTGCTAATATTAACCAAAAGTACAAAAGGAATAGGAAGAGGAAGAGTAAGAAGAAGAAGTTACCAACCTCTGCTATTCATGTTGGAGATGTGTCACTAGCCTCTACGAGTCATGCTTGGGGAAAGAAACTAGTTGCTACAAGTCACACTGGAAGCCCAAGTCCAGCCACTGCGAGTCATACTGGAATTAGTTCACCAACCCCTATTGGAGATATGAAACCAACTGTTGTTGGTCATGTTGGATTTATGTCAACAACCTCTGCTAGTCGTGTTAAAGAAAAATAGCCAGCCACTGCAAGTCATGCTGGGGGAACAATTATATTCACTGCGAGTCATACTGGAATTATTTCACCAACCCCTATTGGAGATATGAAACCAACCTTTGTTGGTCATGTTGGAGTTATGTCAACAACCTCTGCGAGTAGTGTTAAATAAAA
This sequence comes from Picea engelmannii, assembly GCA_009831015.1. Taxonomy (NCBI): domain Eukaryota; kingdom Viridiplantae; phylum Streptophyta; class Pinopsida; order Pinales; family Pinaceae; genus Picea; species Picea engelmannii. Next base: position 971,172 of record ML781522.1, on the reverse strand, counting down.
ACATCTATCTTTTGCAAGTCATGTTGGGGGAACAATTCTATTCACTTCTAGTCATACTAGAAAAACATCACCAACCTCTAGAAGTCATGTTGGAGATCAACACCTATCCTTTGAAAGTCATGTTGGGAGCAGCCCACTAGCCGTTGTAAGTCATATTGGGGGGATTGATACGATTGAGAAGCCTGGATGTATAGTATGTAAGCCCAAGTTCCCTTGCAAGATTTGTGAAGGAAATCACCTTACACATTTTTTCCTTGATATTCCAGTGGTACAGATACTGTGGTCCCTGTCTAGCGACCCTTCTAGTTCTGATTCGTCTTTGGCTTCCCAAAAAACTATTCAACCATTGGTTGATGTAGTGGTCATTTTGATGCAATCTACGGCCGATACCACTCTCATTTTGGGGGGTGATGTATCTTTTGACCATGTTGTCTCGCAGCCTATTCAACCAGTGGTTGACGAAGTGGTTGTGTCGATGCAATATTCAGTCGATCCAACTCTTCTTTGGAGAGTGACCAATTTGTTGGTTGTGGAGCCTAATTATCTTCCTGATTTAGAGGTCTTTTACTTTCAGCCGTGTTTATACCCCATGAAGTATTTACACCCCATATGTATGTACACTCTTCCACGTGGGAAAGTGTAGAGGGGGCGTACCCCCTCTGCAGGGTCCAGGGGGGCTATCCCCCCGGTTGGGGGGTCTGGGGGCAAGTGGCCCCCTGAAGAAAAAACTGCCTTGTAAAAGTATATTGTAATTTCACTGTAAATATGGACTATTCATTATAAGGTCACAGATCTAACGGTAGAAATTATGTTAGGGTTTTTTTTCCCTAGAAGGAAACCCTCTTTTATGAGGGAAATGTATTGTAGCTATCTATGATGGTGAATATTGTATTTTGAGATAGGATACTATGAGAGAAACAAGAGGAAGCTATAGTGGGTTTTGTTGTAGGTTGTATCCCTTCATATGTTGGATAATAATAAAGGAAGGACCTGGCAATTTCTCTGGTGGACGTAGCCCACACTGAGTGAACCATGTAAATCTGTGTCTCTATTGTATTGTGTATCTTTTGTGTTTTGTTTCCGCATTTGTTTTATTTTATTGCTCCACGGTCCTGTTTTTCTAACCACTGGTATCAGAGCGAAAGGTAACTCGCAGGAAAAGGGGGTTCCTGGTTTGAGTGGGAGCAATCTCGGAAGATGGAAAGTTTAGGGTCAAGAAATTTAACGGCCAAAACTACCAGTTATGGAAGATGAAGATGGAAGACTATTTATATTAGAAGGATCTATTCCTACCATTGGGCAGAATAGAAAAGAAGTCGGCATCTACGAAGGATGAAGAATGAGATATTCTTGACAGAAAAGCTCTAGAAACGATACGGCTAAGCTTGGCAGCGTCGGTGGATTTCAATATTTCCAAAGAAAATAAAATGAAGGGTTTGATGAACGCATTGGCCAAATTGTATGAAAAACCCTCGGTGTCCAATAAGGTATTTCTAATGAAGAGATTATTTAATATGAAGATGTCAGAAGGTGGGTTTGTTGCAGATCATTTAAATTATTTTAATACGGTTACTAATCAACTAAGTTCTGTAAAAGTGGACTTTGATGATGAGGTCAGGGCTCTTCTAATCTTGTGCTCATTGCCAGAAAGTTGGAACGGCTTGGTCATGGTTGTAAGTAACTCTGTCTTTGGTTCAAATACTTTAAAATTTGATGATGTTGTTGGTGTTATCCTTAGTGAGGAAATGCGACGGAAAAGCACAGGTGAGACATTAGGAAATGCGTTGAACATGGAGAATAGGGGAAGACAAAAGG
>ML781522.1:952807-966917 GCA_009831015.1 Picea engelmannii | reverse complement strand
CCTTCATTGTATTATTTATTGTTGACTGATTCTGGTGAACCAGAATGTTATGAAGAGGCAATGCAGGTAGACACCAAAAGGAAGTGGGAGCAAGGCATGAAAGAGGAAATGTATTCCTTGGTAAATAACCATACTTGGGACTTAGTTCAGTTGCCTGCAGGAAAAAGAGCATTGCAGAATAAATGGGTTTACAAGTTGAAGGAAGAAGATGGAGGAGAAAAGCGATACAAGGCTAGACTTGTTGTAAAGGGGTTTGTACAAAAGAAAGGTATAGATTTTGATGAAATATTTTCTCTTGTTGTTAAAATGAATTCAATTAGAACTATTTTAAGTCTTGTGGAAGTATAAGATTTTCATCTTGAACAGTTAGATGTAAAAACAACTTTTCTCCATGGGGATTTGGAGGAAGAGATTTATATGAAGCAGCCATAGGGGTATGAGGTCAAAGGGAAGGAGAATTTGGTATGTAGGTTGAAGAAGAGCTTATATGGCCTAAATAAAGCTCCAAGGTAGTGGTATCTGAAGTTTGACAGGTTTATGACAGAATAGGGTTATAGTAGATGTCATTTTGATCACTGTGTTTATTTTAAAAAGCTAGAAAATGGAAGCTTTATTATCTTTCTATTGTATGTAGATGACATGCTTATTGCAGGGTCTAATATGCAGGATATAAATGTGCTCAAGAAGAAATTAGCCAATTCATTTGCGATGAAGGATTTGGGTGCTGCAAAGAAAATCCTTGGTATGAGAATAACAAGAGACAGGAAAAATCACAAATTGACATTGTCTCAAGGTGAGTACATAGAGAAGGTGTTGGAGAGGTTTAGAATGCAGAATGAAAAACCAGTTAGTACACCTTTGGCCAGCCATTTCAAATTAAATAAGGAAATGTGTCCCAAGACATAGGAGGAGATAGAATACATGTCCAGGGTCCCTTATTCATCAGCAGTTGGTAGCTTGATGTATGCAATGGTTTGCACAGGACCAGATATTACACATGCAGTGGGAGTTGTGAGTGGGTATATGAACAATCCAAGTAAAGAACATTGGGAGGCAATAAAGTGGATTCTCAAGTATTTGAGAGGTACTGCTACTCATGCATTATGTTTTGGAGGTTCAGACACTTTTCTACAGGGATATGTTGATTCAGATATGGAAGGTGATAAAGATAGCAGGAGGAGCACCACAAGGTATGTTTTTACTATAGGTGGAACAACAGTAAGTTGGATATTGAAACTGCAAAAGGTTGTTTCACTTTCAACAACAGAGGTAGAGTATGTTGTTGCTATAGAGGTTAGTAAAGAGATTATTTGGTTACAAAGGTTTATGGAGGAGTTGGGAAAGAAGCAGGAGAATAACAGGTTGTACTGTGGCAGTGAGAGTGCAATTCATCTTGTAAAGAAATTAGCCTTCCATTCAAAGACTAAGCATATACAGTTGAGGTACCACTTCATATGATCTGCCTTGGAAGATGGACATTTGAAGTTGGAAAAGGTACACACTAGCCAGAATCCTGCAGACATGTTAATAAAGGGAGTAACTAGAGACAAACTAAGTTCTTGCTCAGTTTCAGTTGGTCTTCAAGAATGAAGATGAAGATGAGAAATTTTCCAGGTCTAAGAAGGTTCAGAGTCCAGCATATACAGCAGTGGTGGAGTTGTTGAGATCAATCTCCAAGCGGTAGATTGTTGGTTGTGGAGCTTGGTTATCTTCTTGAATCAGAGGTCTTTTACTTTCAACCGTGTTTATACCCCATGAAGTATTTACACCCTAGAAGTATGTACACTCTTCCACGCGGGGGAGTGCAGAGGGGGGGTACCCCATCTACAGGGTCTGGGGGGGATATCCCCTCGGCTAGGGGAAAGCAGGCCCCTAGCGAGGGTTCGAGGGCAAAGCCCTTGAAGGAAAAATTGCCTTGTAAAAGTATATTGTAATTTCATTGTAAATCTGGACCGTTCATTATAAGGTCGCAGATCTAACGGTAGAAATTATGTTAGGGTTTTTTTGCCCTCGAAGGCAACCCTCTTTTATGAGGGAAATGTATTGTGGCTATGTATGATGGTGAATATTGTATTATGAGATATGAGACTGTGAGAGAAAGAAGAGGAATTTACAGTGGGTTTTGTTGTAGTTTGTATCCCTTCATATGTTGGATAATAATAAAGGAAGGACCTAGCAATTTCTCTGGTGGACGTAGCCCACACTGGGTGAACCACATAAATCTGTGTCTCTATGTGTACTATGTATCTTTTGTGTTTTGTTTCCACATTTGTTTTATTTTATTGCTCCATGATCCTGGTTTTCTAACACAGTCTTCCAAAGTGGTCGAGTCGACAGAATGTTCAGTTGATCCCACTCTTCTTTCCGAGAGTGATGCATATTTCGACTATGTCTTTAAAATTCCCAGTTTAGTACCTTCTAAATAAGGGGGCATTCCACTCTTTTTTAGTATGCTCCCTCCAAGTCCTAGGATGGTTTCCTTTGATTGGAATGATCTTGTGGAGCCTCATCTTCCTTCTTCTGCACCTTTCTAGATAATGGTTCTGGTTGAAGCTATGTTGTTGGCCCTTGACCAAGTTTTGGAGAACCTTGGTCACGTTTGACCAATTTTGGGACTTCGACAGGCTGGTCGAAGGCAGAGCTCAAGGCGAAGCGGAGATCGCGGGATATCGGCCCCTTATTAGGAAATTTTTGGGTTTAGGGTTTATGTAACAGGTATGGGATGTCGACCCATGGGTTTACCCATGTTTAGGCCCTTTTGTAATGTATAAATAGAAATCTAGGCAATGTAATAAAAGGGAGACCTAGATGTCTAATGTGGCCAGTGAGCTAAGTGAGAATAATTGTGGATGCTTCGTGCATATTGTGTGTTAATAACTTATAGAGCTAAGTGAAAGTGATTGTCAGAAGCTTGTGTGCAGATTGTAAGAAGGCTTTGTGCTTGAACCTAGTTTGGGGAAGGAGGATCTGGCAAGTTGCGCACAGATCTCCTGTCCTATGTGGAGTGGGTTCTTGTGGCTATGTGCTTGTATAAGATTGAAAGAAGACAAGAGTTGGTGGACGTAGCCCCACACTGGGGTGAACCACATATAGCCTGTGTTGTGGTTGCTTTGTGCATTATAGTTGTTATGTTATTGATGTGATTTATGCTTAGTGAAATGATATATGTTAGATGCATCTGATATAGTAGCTTAGTGTTTAGCAATGTGAATGAATGTTGGATCTGATCTATCTCTATATGCTAAGTTATTGGATGTATTAGATCTTGTTGAATACTGCGTTGCTCTGTAACTAGGGTTTCGACCTACGATGTGAATAAGGGTTAAATACTGATGAATGTTAACTTCTAAGTGCTTTGTTAAGTGTTGTAATCACGGATCTGTGTCCCAGCTATGTTGTAGACACTTGAGTCTTGCAACCACCCCTACCTCTACCTCGGGTGAGACTTCATTTTCTTCGCAGGTGTTGCCAAAAGGGTCGATAGTTAGGATTTTTTTGGTGATTTGTTGAAGCATTGAACCCTAGGTTTGCCCTTGTGCCAACAAACAGTTTTGTTGTCGGGAGATGAAACTGTGATTACTAGGACCTGAAGAAAAGAAATCTATGTGCGTAGATCTGTTTCTTTAGTGCGCACTATTCTACTTGCTTACGAACTTCTGTGCTAAGAAAGGAATCAGATCTGAAGAAAAGAGGTAATATTTTAAAGCTTTGTGCTTTGAGAAAGGTAATATAAATGAAAATTCTTGTTTCAAAAGAATGGACCTAGGTATGTCTAATAGATTTTGTCCTATTTTGAAAACTAGGGCACATCTAGAAGAAAGAAGATTGGATATGAGTAGATCTGATAAGAACAGTGCAAGATATGTTATTCCTATGCATAGAAAGAATGTTTGGACTAACAAATGGATGCAAGATCCTAGAAAGAATTTTTTGCAAGTTAGTTACTCTAATCCCAGTGCGCAGTACATGAAAGTTTGGGGGTCATTTAAAAGAAAGAGATGATTAACTCTTTGCTATAATTGCAGAAGACTGGGACATCTTGCTAAGGAATGCCTTGGTAGAGGTTCTAGTTGTCTTTGTTGTAAAGCTATGGATGATGAAGTTTTGGATTTTCCTAGAATGATTGCTAGAGTTGAAAAGATGAATATGAGACAAGAAAACCATGAGACGGGCCAAGAAACTAAGGATATGATAGAACCCCAGAAAGAATCAGAGACTGTATTATTACAAATGAAAAGAAACCTTGAATGATCACAGAGATATCAAATTATCAGAGATATTAAAAGAGAAGGAGTGAATAGAAACAAGAATAGGAGACTTCGACATAGACTGTGTTCTGGATGAGGAAAACCAAATGAATATCATGACACAAAGAACTTGAGAAATTTTTGAAAAGCCTACTATGGTTCCTTCATTAGGAGGAATAAGATTATTTAGAGGAAATCTAATAACCCTATGTGGAAGACTTACCTAGACATCTATGAGTGCTCATGGAACTTTGACAGAAGAAGAATTTGGGATCATTAAATTTGTTGAGAAAAAAGACCCATTTTCTATTTTTCTAGGAAAAACCTGGATTGAGAAAGATCAGACACAAAGAAAACAAGAAGAGGAGGATCTAGAACAGAAAAATAAATAACTAAGAGATTTCATGGCTAGGAGAATAGTGCACTTACTCGAAGAATAAGAGGACCAGTCTAAGCTACTGAGGACCAAATATCTGGACATTGAAGTTGAAAGAATACTGGAAGACTTGAAACACCTGTCTATACAAGAGAGTAGAGCACCTACCCCAGAAACAAAAGAAGTATTACCCTTGAATCCTATGAAAGACCCTCCACAGTGTGAAGTTAATATGCCAAGAGGAGATAAGAACAATAATGGAAAGAGGAAACCAGTAACTCAGATTATAGGAAAGAAATCCAGAAAGCTCAACAAGAAGAAAGCAAAGTTAGAAAAGTTACAAGTAGTTCCAGGGAGGACTTCACAGAAGGAAGGTTTGCAGAAATGGAACTTCACCGGGATAGAAGAACAACGAAGATTGTCACTTTACCATGGAGAATAAATATGACTGTTGAATGCATCCCGACCATTATTTCGACACTACATAATGGATCGAACTGCAATTATGGCCAGAAAGATCGCTAGTAGACCTTTGGGACCATGCCATAACGGATGGAATTGCATTGATTGAGGTGTTCCTACGCGTTGGAGGAGTCTGTTACAATGTTATCTATTTATCCTGTCAAGCGTTGCACCAAGAACACTGTTTCCAAATGTGATTATCCAAGCCCAGAGAAAACTAGTTTCTTTCGCACAGTACCTATTGAGATCGCACCAGCCATTCTGTTACCATGATTCTTTGTTCAATGACCTGAGATACCTGATCTTGAGCGTGCATGTTGGGTCGCTTCAATGAAGTAGATAAATCCATTGAAGAGATCCTCATAGACCTCATGGATGAGAAGGTCATGTCTATACGAGTCCAAGTCTCATCGACGAGAGGAGTGCAAGCATCCCTATCGACCACTCGTGGATCTGGACCATCCCGAGTTGCGACAGAGAAATGAACCAAGCATCATGATCACTTGGTGAATTTGAAGCTCATCCCATTTATCCTGCTCGATTATATCTCGCCTTTGGCTAGTGTGGTGAGCCTTGATAGTGTCCCGAGGGATTTTGACTACACCTTGATCAATGTGTACTTCCTGAAGGGGATACACACAGTTGGACTACAGTTAGGACAAGTCATGACATTGAAGATCAATGACTTCAACTTGGGAGATCTCAAGAATAAGGAATTCTCTCCCCACACAAGTATTTAACTAGGACCAAGGGGAAGAAGTCGAAGATCATCCCCCAACCATGGACTATGGACATCGCGAGGTCCACTATCCTGAACGTGATGAAGATACCACACTTTGGAAGGCATCAAGAGGTTAACGCATGCATTAAAATCTTGTTGTCTTTCTTCCATGGAAGTTATCTATGGCTAGACAGACACATCACCGTAGATCTGGTGCATATCCATCAGATCACCAAGTTAAGCATGAAAGGACTAGACCCACGAGAATTTTATCTAGAGAAGGCTGTAGATCACGCCCTGGCATACAAAATTAAAGATACCTATGGCGATGTGGAAAAGGGGAAGCAAAGCTACAAGGTATCCTCCATTCATAATGGTGCAGTGCACCTAGCCTGCTAGTTGATCGTTGGTAGGTCAGTAAGGAAGAACCAACCAACACAGGCCATAGGGTTCATTGTTGACCTCATGGGAAAATGCGTGGAAGGGCTACAAATAAACTGAGCGAGCTACCTCATCAACCAGTTAGAGAAAGACTACCGCAAAGCTCAGGATCAAGGCTACGAGTTCCACTTCAGTTGGTTGTTGATCCTCATCACTTTCATTGCTTGGGAAATGTCGGAAGGTGCGACCTTCCCTGAGATTGAGCCATCAGAACCCTTAGCTGTGAAGTTCACCATGCTCTGGTATTCGAGTGACATGGTGAAACAATGGCAGTCAAACGCGGTGTTCCACACCTACTACTTGCAGTTGAAGAGGGTTATTGAGTCTTTCCATTAGATGACATCGAATACCCATCACATGTTCAAACCATTTGTGAAGTTCTGCGCAGATATACATTTTATTTATATCACTTTGCGCGAAGACGAACACAAAGAAGAGATGTAGAGTTACTATAAACTCACAGAGGAGGACATCGAAGAAATCACTAAGGAATGGCCTGCAGAGTTCCTTATACCAGTCGACCAGGAAGAATTGTCTGACCCCGACCTCATCGGAAGTCTTGTGGTTACTCGTGAAGAGTATGAAATACCCAGTAGTATTAGAAGGAAGAAAAAGGATGAGGTACAGGAACTGAACAATGCATCAGAAGAGACTGCTTCAGACTCACCTGGAGGGGGAGGTGATGACGAAGCAAACAAAGAAAAGGAAAAGGGAGAAGAAGACAAGCAGAAACAAGCTGAAGTAACTCTGCCTAGGGATCTTATTGGTGAAGATGAGACCTCCAAGAAAATAAAGGTTTCCCCCACGAAATCTATGTCATCGATGAAGTCCAAAGCTACTAAACCACAGATGCAGACTGTGCTAACGATGGATGAGATAGATTTCATCATAATCGTTGTATCAGATACCTCAGAAGACATATTACAACACAATGAATCCAAACAAGAAACCATGTATGAAATAATTAATGTAGAGTTGAAAGGGGTACAACAAGCCCTCTACTCCAGCTGCGCAGTGTCTATTGCACCCCTGTCATCAGAAGGAACAGAGTTGGGAGACAAACCTTCCTAGCTACGTCGAATAGAAGATGTGACCGAAGCTTTCCTTTATCATGTTCAGGAAGAAAAAGAGAAGGCCACAAAGGCCTTAAAGTAAGAAAAAGAGGAAGCCAGAGAACAATGTCGGTTTGTGCAGCAGGAAAAAGATGACATCCAAGCCAAGTTTACAGAGGATAGAGCGCAGATCTAGAAGGAGAAGGAATAGTTGCTTACAGAGCATATTGGAGTTAAAGAAGCAGTCACTAGAGCACTTCTCTCTTTGATGGGATTAGAACATATGGAAAAAGACCCAGTGGAAATCCAAGTAGGGAAGCTTCTTGAAGCCATTCAACAGATCCAACAAAGGATAACAAAACTGGAGTTACAAGCAGTGCCAAGCACTCTGTAGGAACTGCAAGACCAGAGAGAAGAAACTTCTCGTAGCATAGTCCAGAGAATCAAGGAATTGGCCTTAGAATGTAAACAACTCAGTCGTCGAAGTGTGAAGACTTACGAGTGCCTTGCAGAGAACCCTGAACTAAGGACACCGGAGTCATAGTTTCAGGAGGCCAAGCAGCAAGAAGCAACTGTGGAAGCACATTTGAAGCCACTTCCAGCGGTCGACAGGATGAAACGATCCCAGGAATAGCTCACGGTTCAAAAACAATTCCATGCCATCCACAACAAGGTCATGGAAGTGACTCAGTGACTCCAACGAGTGCAGGATGAAACCTGCATAGTTTTTGAGGAAATTGAAGGATGAGGTGCAGAACTGGAACAAGTGATCACCACATTGGAACAACGCTTGGAAGGACCTAAGACAAAGAAGGTTATTCAAGAGTTCAATGAGCAGGAGGATTTGGTGAAGCAACAGGTCAAGGCAGCTTGAGCCAAGCTCAAGGCATTTGAGGCAGAGTTACCAGATCAGATTGACTTGGGACGAGTCAGTGGTGAGTGTTGGGGGCCTGTTTGACCTTAACCATGTTTTGGATAACCTTGGTCACGTTTGACCAATTTTGGGACTACGACGGGTTGGTCAAAGGTGGAGCACAAGGCAAAGCGGAGATCGCAGGATCTAGGCCCCTTCTTAGGGAATTTTTGGGTTTAGGGTTTATGTAGAAGGTATGGGATGTTAGCCCATGGGTTTACCCATGTTTAGGCCCTTTTGCAATGTATAAATAGAAAGCTAGGCGATGTAATAAAATGGAGACCTAGATGTGTAATGTGGCTGGTGAGATAAGTGTGAACAATTGTCGATGCTTCGTGCATAGTGTGTGTTAAGAACTTGCAAAGCTAAGTGCAAGTGATTGTAAGAATCTTTTGTGCATATTATAAGAAGGCTTTGTGCTTGAACTTAGCTCAGGGAAGGAGGATTTGGTGAGGTGCGCACAGATCTCCTGTCCTAGGCGGAGTGGGTTCTTGTGGCTCTGTGCTTTTAGAATATTGAAAGAAGACAATAAAGAAGAGAAGAGTTGGTGGACGTAGCCCCACACTGGGGTGAACCATGTATATCCTGTGTTGTGGTTGCTTTGTGCATTATAGTTGTTATGTTATTGATGTGATTTATGCTTAGTGCAGTGATATATGTTAGATTCATCTGATATAGTAGCTTAGTGCTTAGTAATGTGAATGAATGATGGATATGATCTATCTCTTTATGCTAAGTGCTTGGATGTATTAGATCTTGTTGAATACTGCATTTCTCTGTAACTAGGGTTTCGACCTACGATGTGAATAAGGGTTAAATACTGATGAATGCTAACTATTAAGTGCTTTGTTAAGTGTTGTAATCACAGATCTATCTCCCAGCTAGGTTTTGGACACTTGAGTCCTACAACCACCCCTGCCTCTACCTCGGGTGAGACTTCATCTTCTTCGCAGGTGTTGCCGAAAGGGCCGGTAGTTAGGGTTTTGTTGGTGTGTTGTTGAAGCGTTGAACCTTGGTTCTGCCCCTGTGCCATCATATGTTGAAATGTGTTCGTCGATGTATTTTGGATGAAGGATCCTCTGCAAGTATTTTATCCTCCTCGGCTTGGAAAGATTTGGGTTCTCCCAAGCTTGTGTTAGCTACCAATGAGTTGTTGGATTTCAACAAAAGACCTAGTGAATGTTTGGTATTATTCCTTAGGTGCCTATCACTTTAGGTAGGAAGACTATCCTAGTTGATTTGTCAGTGGTGCCAGGCCCTTTAGACTTTAATATTATTTTTGGGAGTGATTATGTTTATGCTATGAAGGCGGTGGTGTCTATGTTCTTTCATGTGATGTCTTTCCCTCACAACCGAAGCATTGTCACTATTGATCAAATTTCATATGATAATCGCCATCCTAGTTCGACTTCATCTTTGTTTTCCCCTTTGTGTGTTCCTATTGTTCGAGTAGACTTTTTCTCTCCACGGGTGAATTGTGTGGCATCATATCATCGGTGTTCAATTGCTTCTGAGAATGATTCTTCACAATCATGTTGGCCTTCTCGAGACAAGGTCTTGGAAATTGATTAGGTGTTGTATCCAATGGGGGCAGGTGAGCTCCTGCTTTCCCGTTTTGGCCCAAGTAATTTGGCGTTTCCTCAAACCTCTAATCTTACCTTTTGTGAGTCCTCGAACAATAGTAATTATGTGTTGTTGAGCCCTAGATTTATGGATGTTGAGTTTCCTTCAGATGAGTCTATCCTTGAAGCTATGATTGTGGATTATCGACCTCTTCCTAAACTGGAAGCTTTACAGGTTGTTTACCAAATAAGACTTTGGCCTGATCCTAGAAATGGGATCTACTTGGAGAACCACTATGCATAAGCCGCAAGGCTATGCAGTCATCTATACATATTGTACTTTTAGGGTTTGTTGTTTTCAAGTTCTTTTTTCCATAGCATTTGTTTTTTATTAGAGGTTTTTATATTGGAATTATTAACTTTTGGTTGAGTGTTCTTGGTATTATATACAGGACTTTGGAGACATTTTCTTTGGTTCCTTTTTGTCATGTCAATCCATTATGACGGTTAGTGATCTAGAAACTGGAATATAGGTTAGATTTTCCCCTTCATGCATTTTTTCATTATCTGTTTCTTGTTTCATTTTTCCTTAGGATCGACCCCACTGAGTTGTGAAACAAAAATTTCTTTGTTGTTTAGAAGTGTTGTAATTCACATGGTATAGCCTATCTTCCACGGGTGCCCTAGCTTAGAAATCCTTTGCATTTTGGTGCCCATGCTGCAAGTTTTCTATTAGGCTTGGGATTCTTGTTTAGTCCTGCCATGAATTTGCGTTGAAGCTACATATCTTCTTCTCAATATTTTTCTGCCATTACCTACAAGACTCCCTCTAACATATGATGCTACATAATTCATCATTTTTCAGACTTTTCAACAAGTATTTTGTTCTTTACTGGCATATAGGGTAGGTTCCATTCCGCCTACACAATGCATTTATCTGTATCACTCACATATCTTCCATAGGTTCCACCTCATTTGTTCACGACATCATACCTTCAAACAGCTTTAAAGGTGTCATTTATGAATGGTATAGATTACCTCTTCATGGGTGTCCTACTTAGTACCTCATTGTCATTTTTGACACTCATGTTGTCGTATTTTTAGTAGGCTTGGAAGACTTGCATGGTCCCACCATGTATTTGTGTTGAAGTCTCATGACTTCCTCTCAATATTTTCTAGCTAACTTAACCACGGGGCTTCCACAAATGTTTTGAGTTGTATTTGTATTGCATATTAACTTCTCGTGCTTCTAGGCCTAATTCTAGCATCAACTTGCCATTGTTGAACCATTTTCTTATGCATTCCTACCAATTGCTATCCTTGCAATTTATGCCTTTGTGACTTGACGTATTTATCCTTAGAGGAGACATTCCCCTGGGTGCCCTTATCCTACGCATGCTTCCTTGCATTGAGCATAGGTATGGTACTTGTACTCGGGAACTAATTTGATTTCCCATGACACTCATTTCCTCCATTGTACTTTAGCATTATTTTATTCTTTTTCAGGCTTTAATAACATGAAAAAGACAAAAAAAATAAAAATAAAAAATAAATGAAGGGGGGAAGTGTTTATCTCTTTATTTGGAAACAATTTTTCACCCTTGAAAAAAACACAACCTTTGAGTCAGAATCTCAATATTTTGGGTTTAGTATGGCTTTGGGAGACTTTTTCTCATTATTGAGTATAATCTTCGTCAACTAGTTATTCTTCCAGTCATATGGACCATTTGTCGATGCCTCATGTATCACAGATGTATCCCAGTTTGTAATCCATGCTACCTAAGTCACATAATGTGTCATGATTTTTTTTAAGGGAAGTTTCAACGTAAGTCGACCACTCCGCAAAAAATACTTGACTTTCCAAGTCAACCTTCCCGTGTCAGTCAAGTACATCTCAGTTTCACAAGTATCTTTGTACTTCACTTGTGATAGTATAGAACGTCCCCATTGAATTATTTCCAAGAGGTCTTATCTTATCAACTCTGATTGATCCAGATGGATATCGGTGGCCACCCACCTTTTCCAACTGGCTCAAAACAGTTTTCTGGCAATTTTGGCAATTTACTATTTTTAGCAGTTTTAACTTCTAGGGCCATTTTGAGTGCCTAAATGAAGGTTTTTCAGGATCGAGATTCTCAATGAAATCTAAAGGAATTATTGAGCCCCCAAAATGAATCTCCTCTATGATACCTTTCCAACGAGCTATCATACTCCTAAAATAGAGATCGTATGCAAAAGTTACGACCCTGGGAAGTTGATGTACTAACTTACCCAGGCGGGGCCCACATGACTTTTGGCGTTTCATCTCCTAGGGTTAGGTTTTTGGATGTCTATGTTTTTTGGCATTCCAGGCACAAGGAAAATTGCAGAATGATTTCCATCAAAAGTGGTCCACATACTTGCAGCAATTCCACCTCAACATCAAGTATAAAACAGGAAGCACCAATCACGTAGTTGATTACCTCGGCAGACTACCAGTCACGACACTCACCACGGTGCTAGACTTCTGCAGCCATTAGAACTCTAGAAGGAACCAAATCTATGAGACAGACCCGTACTTCGCCTCCACTTACCAAATGTTGGGTACAAACACAGTTGTTGATAATTTCCATCTTCAGGATGGGTTGTTGTGTCGTCTGGGCCATATCTGTGTTCTATCAAGCGAACAAGAGAAGTTGATCTGGGAATCCCACTATAGTTGGATGGAAAGACACTTCAGCGTCGAAAAGACAGTGGCGATGCTGCAGAAACATTTCTACTGGCCGAGACTTCGACAGGAGGTCAACAAATATATCAGGTCATGCACTGCCTGTGTTATTGCCAAACCAACCACTAAGAAACAGGGCCTATACACCGCTCTTCCTACTCCTGAAAGGCCATGGAAATCCATCTCAATGGACTAAATGTCAGGCCTCCCATCCATCAAGTAGATAAATGTCTATGTTTTTGTGGTTGTTGATCATTTTTCTAAAATGGTGATTTTGATTGCCTACAAGAAGAACATCATAGCAGAGGCCACTGCCAAGCTCTTCTTTGAATGAGTCTAGGTACATTTTGGAATCCCACAAACCATTGTCTCAGATCGGGACAATCGATTTCTCATCACATTCTGGTTGAGCCTCTGGTCACTGCTGGACACCAAGCTCACCAAATCCACAACCTTCCACCCCTAGATAGATGGCCAAACTGAGGTTGTAAATCAAATGATTGTGCATATCCTTCACATGTATAATTCAAAGAACCCTCACACATGGGATGAGAGCCTTCCCTATGTCCAACATAACTACAACTGAGCCCTGCATAGCTCAACCGGCCACAACCCCTTTCAGGTGGGGTTAGAATTCCAACCATTGGGTCCCATAAATGTTGCACTTCCCCTTGCGGTCACCTCGATCGACTCATATCCTGCTCCAACTGAAGCTAACAAAGCCACCCGGTTCATTGATCGGATCCAGCACATCCGCCAACAGGTTTGGGATATCCTACAGAAGTCCAATGACAAGTACAAGCAGCGCCATGATCAACATCAGGTGCCACATAAGTTTCAGGTGGGCGACAAAGTTTGGTTTCACTTGCAGAAAGAATGCCTTATAGGACCCCATCGAAAGATTTGCCCACTTCATTATGGGTTGTACACCATCACCAAGGTCATGGGGGATAATTCTTTTGAGCTCAACATTCCTCCTTTCCTTGGCCTTCACCCAATGTTCAACGTGGATCTCCTTCACCCTTATTTCCCACCATTATTGGACACCTCAGACATAGCAGAAAAACTAAGACCAACAGAGATCAACCACGACTACATACAACAGGAATCTAGCGATCATATTATGGACTCACAGATCAAGGTCACTCGACAACAAAAGATCCATCTTTATCGAGTCGTCAAAGCAAGGAAACGCCTGCACCAAGGCAAGTGGCTCGCCCGGGGCCAAATTCAAAAGAAATTTCCTCATCTGATGGGGGAACTCAACGCAATGGAGACCATTTATTCCTAAGGAGGGAGGATTTACCCAGGTGGATATCAGTGGCCACTCACCTTTTCCAACTGGCTCAAAATAGTTTTTTGGCAATTTTGGCAATTTACTATTTTTAGTAGTTTTAACTTCTGGGGCTATTTTGAGGGCCTAAATGAAGGTTTTTTGGGATCGAGCTTCTCAATGATATCCAAAGTAAATATTGATCCCCCCAAATTAATCTCCTCGACGATACCTTTCCAACGAGCTATCATACACCTAAAACAGAGATCGCATGCAAAAGTTACGACCTCGGGGAGTTGATGTACTAACTTACCCAGATGGGGCCCACATGACTTTTGGTGCTTCATCTCCTAGGG
>ML781522.1:900874-940018 GCA_009831015.1 Picea engelmannii | reverse complement strand
TTGAGTATGTTGCATTGATATTAAGCTGGAAACTGTAAGATGATTTTAATGTTCTAAAAAGGCCGTTCCTGGCAATCTCGCTTGCTGGTATATTATGGAATTAAAACTAGATCTGGCATTCCCTTTTGCATTTGTTGGTTTTTGTTTCAAGGATTCAGTTAATCTGGCGTTCAGGTTGGGTATCCGTCGGTTGAGCGTTTGGCATTTTACTTTTATTTTTAAAACCCTCTACAATTTGATTGAGTGTTTCTTTCAGACTGGCATTATCAGTGGCGGTGTTTTTAGGTCTGCGTTTTACCGAGATATGGGGCGTTGTGTTTATCAATGTTTAAATGATTTTATTGGTCTTCGATTTGCCGATATCTTGGGCGTTTGGTCTTCCATTGTATGCGTTGGGCAGTAGGTATTAGGCATTCTCGTCATTACGGTGGGCGTTTTTATTAACAGTCATTTTGGGTGTTTTCACCCTTTACCGTGAGCATCATTTCGTTTTATTGATTTCTGTGGTTTGGGCATTTTATTCATGCATGGGAATTTGTGTAATGGGGCGTTTTATTGATGTCTGTGGGGGTTGGGCGTTTTATTGTGTCGTTTCGATACATCCACTTCTGATTTCCCCCTCGCGATTTAGAATAAACGCTACACTAATATTCCCAATGGCATTCAAAATAACAATAATTCTATCGAGCATGAAGACCAGAGCGATTCTATGGACACTCTTCATTTTGTTCGTCATGATTCTTCAACTTCGACTGAAACCCTGAACAGTCCAACCCTCTCTCGTCATGATTCTTCAATTCCAATTTCAACTGCAACCTCGTACAATTCTGTCGAGCATGCGGACCAGGATGATTCTATGGAAGACATAATATATGTATGAGAAACTTTGAAAAATAAATTGACGTAAAAGAATCTAGCATTTCTTTGTGAAATGAAAAAAAAGTTATTTTAGAAGAATAATGACGTAGATTGATAAGTATTAAGAATTTTAACAATGAAAAAAAATTGGGCATTGTTTAATGGGGCGTTGGGTAGATAAATCAACAGTAAACCCGTAGTATAATCCGCAGTTGTTATCATATCATATTGAGATTGTTCAATTCACAGTTTGCTATCGTTTTAAATTCGCAGTATGTTCAATCGCAGTAAACCCGCAGTATAATCCGCAGTTGTTATCGTATCATGTTGATATTGTTCATAACCCTCAGTTAATTCGCAGTGGATATTGTTTAATACTAATATTGTTCAATCTCAGTCAAATTCGCCATTTAATTCGCGTTTAGATATCATGTTGATATTGGTTAATCCGCAAGTTAATATGGTAAGTTGTTGTCACTGCACTTATGGTTTAAATCACTACGCTAAGTCTGCTCTCGACTACTCTTTTACTGCCTGATAATTAATGTAAACGGATGACAACGATGTATATAAATCAATGCTAATGGCCGCGTGGAATAGCAATAGTAAAAGGGTAAGGTATGGTATCAAATGCGGTGGCCCGAATTTGTAATCAACGCTGTTGCATGTTGGCTTGTCATCATAGGAAATTTTATGGCTTATTAGGCATCGCTCACAAATTTTAAAACTAGTTACGCATATTAAATATTTGGGAGTTGTTATGCATATGGGTAGAGGTGTGCTATGATAGATTTTAATTATGGGTTGGTTGAACTCAATGGGAATAGTTCCTCATAATCTGCAAAGGAAATATAATTATTAGAATATATAAATGTCTAGATGTTGTTACAAGCATAACGTAGGGAGGCCTTGGATATATTTGTGTGAAGGGAATCCAAATACAAAAAAAAAATCTATTGAATGATTCATGTTGTTATAGGGAAGTCTTATTCATCATTGTTGATGCTTGGGAATTGAGTATTTGAGTACCATACCTGATTGAGAAGTAAGAAACATGTAAGTGATTAACTTAGTTGAGGTGTTGAAACCATTCATATACCCTTTTGCATTGTCTCAGGGTAAATTTATAAATTTTTGATAAGTGTTTGGGGTCGTGCTATCATGGTTGATGAGTAATTAATTGTATATTTAATGTGATGCCTCATACAATGTTGATGTATATTGTAAATGTCGATTGGATGAGACCTGAAACATGATGATAATTTTATTGTGTTGCTATTCCTGGTAGATCGAAGGCCAGAAAACTTCCACCTTTAGATATTGCCGTTATATGGATAATCGTCCCCTTCAATGTTGCCTTACTTTTATTGGCATATGGATTGAAATTTTATATATGGCCAGTTTAACTATGAAATTGTATTGTAGTTCGAGTAGAGGTTACCTACAATGTGATGCTAAATTGTTGAACTGAAATTTCTTGTTCAATTGAATTGTAAATATTGGTTTAGAGGTTATTGAGGAGGGTGTTACAAAAAATGTATCCCATTTCTCCATGTGTAGACAACACTTTGGATGTATTGGTGGCCATTGTTACATCTCCACATGCACACACACACACACATTGAGAACTTTAATAACTCTCTTGAAAGTCATATTGATCCAAATATCACTTTCCATCATTTATTCTCCTTTTCTCCCATGTCACAAGCTTCCCTCATGAAATTATGACTTTCCCTTTCCATTTCACTAGTGACATTTGTAGTTACACAAATGAAACCAACAAATTAGCATTTCATAACAATTTTGTTAATTACAAGCATTGTAATTATGCACCTATAACCTATAGAATTCCCACCCACCCCCAAAAAGTAATATCAAAGATGATATTCCCACTTCTTTCTACCTTTTTTTTAATTTTATTTCTCATATTTGCTCCCTCAATGGCATGGTGTATTCTTCATTATTCCCTCTCATCAACTTTATATTTACCACTAATATTTCTCTTCTTCTAGGATTGTAATGTAATCATAACATCAAACTTCCAACCTTTATTCTTATGACCCAATTGAATTTTAGTTTTTGGTAGAACCATCCTGATTCAAACATACCCTCAACCTTGAACTCTACTTCAATGTAGTTTTTTTTCTTTCCACACTTTTTCTTGATGAGATGTCAGGTTATCACAGTTATATAAACCCTAAACCTAGTAATATAATAGAATATTTAGAACTGTAGGGTCAAAACCTAGTGTTGTACAATTTTTTAAGCATATTTTTAAAATATTATGACTCTATATCTAGGTATGACCCTATACAAATATCATAATGAGATTAAAAATAAATAAAAATAAAAATAAAAAATAGAAAAGATAAACACAATCACCATGAATCCATCACAATCACATAATAAGATAATGGCACCATGAATCCATCACAATCACATAATAATAATAAGATAAACACTATCTGTAAGCATAATGTTCATGAGATGGATAAGTGTATAATATTCCTTATTGTACATGCCACCTCGACATGGTATATAGCGATCGATACGTTGTTTACCAGTTATTAATTTGAACGTTGACTAAAACTTTATGCCATTTTACAAAGTTTAACTTTACACTGAAATTTTTGTATTTTTTTTTTAATATTTCAATTGTTTATTTGTGTTTCTATTGGTCTTTAAATTGAACCCGTTATTGCACAGATGACTGCAGGCTTTAAAGACACTATTTAATATGATTAAATGATTATTATTATTACACAGATGACTATTGACTTTAAAGAGACTATTTAATATGATTAAATGATTATTATTAAAGGATGTCAACGGTGTCAACGTTTATATCCACCAGCTTCATCTTCCTTATTTTGCCGATTTTCTAAGGTGATAACTGCTGACAGTTTTATGCTGATGCAGAGTTTTGTAACAATGGTAAAACATGGCGATTAAATGTAACAGTGTTTTGGCATTATACTTGCAGCCAGACACACTATGTAGTGTTAGATTTATCGATTGACTCTGTAATTTACCATAAATTTTTGAAATTTTTCTAAAGTAATAGATTTTAAAAGTTGGCAATAAAAGTTATTGCTGATCCAATCCAATTTTAAATATTATTACAAGTTTTTGAAAGTTTTCCAAAATAATAGATTTTGAAAGTTGACAATAAAATAATTTTTTTTACTAATCCAATCCAGTTTTAAATATTATTAATATATAATCATAACAGATTTGCATTGCATATTACATCTAGTCAAACTTATCAAAGCAAAGGCGGCAGGTAATGCTGCTTTGCAGCCTTGTTATGAAGGGGACAAATTCAATGGTTAAAATTGTGGAAGGGTAAGATGGAAATTGGGCATTTCACCTATGACATTGACTCTATGAGAGGAATACAATAGGTTATGTGTGCATAATCGTGCTTGTAATCAACATAATTGTTAAAAAACGTGAAGTCACTAGTTTAATCAGGTATCTACAATTGTCATTGCAATTGTCATTGCTAGAAGGGAAAGGGAAAGTCATAATTGTCATTGCAATTGTCATTGCTAGAAGGGAAAGGGAAAGTCATAATTGTCATTGCTAGAAGGGAAAGGGAAAAGGGGACAAAAAATAGGTAAGATATTGCAACCAACAATGTGAGAACAATTTTCTATTTTATTAAAAATAAATAAAATGGAGGTAATAGAACCCCTATAGCATCCAAACTAATGTTGTTACTCCGTACATTTATTTTTGACATTTTTATATGGTATTGATATTGAAAAAATTTATAGTTTTCTAATTTAGACATATTTGTAGACTCAATAATGGGCATTACTAAGGATATTTTTGGATAACATTAAATAGACATTAACATGATTGTAAACATAGACCATTTTTTTTGGTTAAAAAATGAGACCACATTGGTGTTTCATCAATTGTGTTTGTTTATATTTGTTTGATTATAAATAGAAAGCATCTCATTGCAACCCTAGTTTTCACCCAAATTTCCACTAAAACAAAACATGTTGCCAAAAAAATTTGTTTTGATGTTAACTTAATTTTAATTTGGATGATATGTTATCTAAAAACTTGTAGTAGTGTAAAATATACTTTTCATTGATAAAATAATAGAGAAAAAAAATCCATTAAAGAGATATAACAAATTTTCTTAAGCATGTTATGAGAGGACTAATGATCAAAGTCACTAAGTAATAATATGATAACCTAAAAGAGATGAGTAAAATGTAGTGAACACAAAATTATAAATTAGCATAATTTAAAATCCAAAAATACAATAATGGTTTGTCTATGGCTCTACATGGTTCTTTTAATTGCTCTCACAAAATTGAGCATGGACTTATATATGTGTGCATGTGTATGTCAAGCCCAAGGGGTTAGCTTGGTTGGTAATAACCAATTGTGTTTGGTATTTGGATAGTTATATGTCAATAGGTGC
This sequence comes from Picea engelmannii, assembly GCA_009831015.1. Taxonomy (NCBI): domain Eukaryota; kingdom Viridiplantae; phylum Streptophyta; class Pinopsida; order Pinales; family Pinaceae; genus Picea; species Picea engelmannii. The sequence goes on along the minus strand of ML781522.1, from coordinate 934,716 downwards.
TTGGTTCAAATCTTCCTAGGTGAGGCACAATAGTCTAAGCTAATGCTACTAGGGATACCATCCACAAATATGGGGGAACATCCTTTGGGTTTCCTTGCGAGGTTTTCCTTGGAAATACACATGCACACACATGTCAATCAGGTCTAACTCAGGAAGTTGAGAGTAGTGTTATCCTCCCTAGCTAGGATCAATTCTTACAAGTGACATGTTGATCTCTTAATGAAACTATTATTGTATTGACTTTGAGCCTTGAAGAATTCATTTTACCTTAGGTATCATCATTAGAGTGAGGGGAAGTGATTGGTGGGTTTCCTCGAGATATGTATTTCACAAAACACACACACACACACACATGTGTGTGTGTGTGTGGGTTAGTTGAACTAGTTGTTTCCAGTGTTGTTGAGTATTTGACTAATTTCGTGTTAGTAAGTGCCTTGTTCAAATTCCCTTAGGTGAGACACATTAATATATGATGACGAGTTTATTAAGAATGTCATCCATGAATGTAGAGGATAATCCCTAATATTTTCCCATGAGATTTTCCTTGAATTGTATATATGTATATTCCAAAATCCCCAAAAATAACAAAAGTACAATATTTTACAAACCTCTAAAAATTTATAAAATATAGTGTTTTACAAACCTACAAAACCATTATAGTTAATTAAGTCTAAATTTTGGAACATGTACACAATCCTTCATTGAAATATATTCATAATTGATTAGAGCGACCCTACTCAAATGCTAGCCAATGTCAAAAGGGTAGCACACGAAAATTGCACTTGACAATATACAAGGACTTAAATTCAAAACCCCCCAAAGTTGACATAATGTGTCACCAAAATAAATATGAATGAGTGAGAAAGACAATTAAAGTCCAATTGCACATCTAAACTATATGAAAGGATAGGTGGCGAGAATGTAGAAGTTTCAAGTAAAAAATATGCATTTCTTACGAATAACACACACATATACACACATATGAGGATGAGGATGATTATTATTTGTTGAATTCAATTTTTGTTTGTCAGACCTTAAAGTTTTTATAAGAAATTAGTTTATTTTATTTAATCATATATTTTTATAATAAAAAATATTATATACAAACTTTTTTATCTCTTATTGTTTTTTATGATCTAATAATGCTTTTTTTTTAATCATGGATGATTTAACACATATTTTTATAAATATTGTGAAATTGAGATCTAATGTGTGTACAAGTGATTTAGATTGTATCATCATATAATTTGTCATCTATCTTGGTTCTTTACGGGTGGAAACAATTGGAGGAATCAACTTGCAGGGCCATTTTAGTGGCAGGTCCTAGTTTGAAAAATTGTGGTCTGGAACCTTCCAAACCCATTTTGAAGCATTAAACAACATTTTTTGGGGTTATAGTGTCTGAAACTTGTGCACATACCCTCAACGGTGTTCCACACTTTGTGACCTTTCCAACAATGAAAATATGACCTTAATCAAAGCTTGTAAGTGAAAGTTATGCCTCCCACAAGTTGACCTACCTTATTGACCACCATGGTACGAGTGAATGCCATGTCGGCCTCCATTGATCACACATATGGAGCTAGACACATGTGTAATTTTAAGAAGAATCTAGAAGCGCCAAACATTATCACTAATTGAGGGTTGAGGACATCAAAACCCTTACCATAGATGGCTACCAAGTTATGATAAATATCGAGCTACTAGGAGGAGAAGGGGTTCCATTCTTTTGTATTGTACTTGCTCAATAGTTGAGCATAACATCCAAGGAGTGGTATTTTGAGATCATAATAGTGGAGGTAGGAGATTATGCAGTAGTTGTTCAGGAAACAATGTTAAAGGAAACTCCATAGTGAGTGCCTCTTTCTTTGTATTTTCTTTCCATAACTGAAGAAAAGAGAGCAGAGCATAGACCTCACCTTCTAGTTGGGTTTTCTCTTGTATTAGGTTTCCTAGGATATATTTTGAGTTCATTTTTGTGGATGGTTTGTTCTTTGGCTGATTTATTTCATTTTCATATTTCAATTATTTTCATAATTTCAAGCAATAAGCTAGTAATCAATAATCTAGGATCTAAGAAAGTAATATGCACAATATAAGATTTCAGAATATTATAAGATTTGTTGTGATGAACTATTACAGAGGAATATCCATGGAAGTTTACATATCATATTGCTATCAGAGCAATTTTCTTAGGGTTTGTTTTGGAAATTTGTAAGGTCCAAGAATTGTCTTAAGAAAAAAGTCATAAAACCATAGCCATGGCATATGAGGATATTCACAACAAACCTCAAGATTCAAAAGAAGAGATATTTGTGAGGATACAAAAATAAGTCATTGACATCTCTCACAATATGGCCCTCCTCATGGAATCTTTAGCAAGCATGCTCAGACCGTTTTAGGAGGTTGGAGGATCTAACTCAGAGATCAGATCATAGGAGAAACCATGAGAAAATGAAGACCTAGAAAAGGAGTCAAGGAAAGAGCCGAAGAAAGAGTAGTTGAGTCCCAGTGTCATTATCCCTTCACAATATTTATTTAAATGGAAGTGAAAGTGGCTATCAAGCCATACCAAGGTGAGATCGATGCAATAAAGTTGAATAATTGGTTGCAATAGTTATAGGTCTATTACAGTGTCCACCATATAGAAGAAGAATATAAGATTGTTTTTTTTAGACTAGAATTAGAAGGCCATGCATTAAACTTGGTGGAAAATTCACATGAAAACACTTAGGCCGGAAGGTGATCCGCTAGTAACTAAGTGGGAGGATTTAAAAACCCTCATTATGTCTTAGTTCTTCCCTTTTAGGTATGTAGAGGACTAATGGATCTATTAGCATTACTTCAAGCAAAGGAAAGGGTAGAGTGTGCAAGAGTACACCTGAATTTAGGAAGATGATTATCATGTTGGGTATCTCTCCCAAGAACCCATATTTACTCCTCGAGTATTTTGGGAGTCTACATTGTCATTTGTGAAAGCAAGTGTTTTTATTAAAGATGATGACAATTGATGAGGCATGTGTGAAATCATGGTATCTAGAAAATGCATGCCATAAAAAAGGAAAACCAAGTGGATCCAAACAAAAAGATCACTAGGACACTTCCAAGGAAGGAAAGAAGAAGTGGTCGAAGGGGAAAGACAAGAAGATGACAACCACTATACATCTTTGCAAGGATCCAAGTAACCACTATAATCATTGCAATATTGATGGTCATAGTAAAGAAAAGTGTTGGAAACTAAATCTAGAGATGAATCCTAATAACAGTAAGAATAATGTAAAGAAGAAGAACCTTCTAGCCACAAATTCAAGAAATCAAGTAAAGAGGAGATCATATATGGATGAGAATATTGCCTACACTTTAGTGCAAAAGGAGGTGAATCTCAGTAACCTTCATCGCAAGGAAAAGAAGGAGATGAAAAAACTCTTCCATATCAAGATCTAGGTCAAGAAGACCAAGGTAGATGCTCTATTCAATTCTAGTTCATATGCCAATCTCATAGTAGGCGATCCATTCAATAAGCTTGGGTTGGAGGTTCATGATCATCCTTGCCCATATACATTGGGGTGGGTAAACGAGGATGAAAATATAAAGGTCATTAAATAGTGTAAGACAAAATTTGTTGTAAGTGCAGATTTTATTGATGAAGTGGAGTTAGATGAAGTACCCCTTGACATGTGTGGAGTAGTGTTTGGAAGCCCCTACATGTATATGAGGTATGAAATATTCATGAGGAAATAAAACGAGTATCGCCTAATCAAGTATAGGAAGTATTTAATCATCAATGCACATAAAGGTAAATTTAATATCTCATTGGTAAGGACCAACCAAGCTGAAAAGTTGATTAGTTCAAGTAAGAAGTATGTTTTGATTTTATTACGAGAGAATCAATCAAGTGATGAATTGGTAAGAGTAAAGGCATCCCTGGAGGGATGTATTAAAAAGAAGAAACAATAGTTGGATGACTTGTTTCAAGCATAAAAAGGAGTGTTCCAAGATCCTAAAGGACTTCCACCTAAGAGGGAAGTGGAGCATGAGATACAATTATTTCCTAACTGCCCATCACTAAATATTGGGTTATATAGACAATATGTTCTAGAAGCGGACAAAGTGAAGAAACAGTTGCAACAAATACTAGAGTAGGGAGTTATTCAACCAAGCACCTCACCTTTTGGATCGCTTGTCATCATAGTACCCAATAAGGAGGGGACTTGGTGAATGTGTATCGACTAAAGAGATTTGAACAATATTACACTAAAGAAACAATACCCCCTTCCCATGATCAATGATTTTTTAAATCAATTACAACATGTCAAGTAATTCACCAAGTTGGATTTCAAATCGAGATACCACCAGGTATGTGTTAAAGAAGAAGACACCTGAAATATCGCCTTCAATACAAGGGAACAGTTGTATGAATGGTAGATCATGCCATTTGGTTTATGTAATGCACCAACTATATTTATGATATTGATGAGTGATGTATTGCGCCATATTTGGATTCATTTTTTATAATGTATTTGGATGATATATTGGTTTATATCTCTACTTGGGAGGAGACATCTCACATCTCATGTAGGTGTTATAAACTTTGAAAAAGCACCAGTTGTTGGATAACCTAAAGAAATGTGATTTTTCTCAACAATCATTGGTGTATTTGGGGTGTGTGATCTGTGAAGGGGAGCTCAAGATAGATCCTTCCGAGATGGAGGCCATCATAAAATGGCTAGTTCCTACTAATTTCACTGAAGTTAGAAGCTTTGTGGGGGAAATATCTTACCTACAAAAGTTCATAACATCCTTTTCAGTAGTAGTTGCACCACTCCATGCCATAATAGTGAGTGGTAAGAGTTTCTAGTGGGGAAAGAATCAACAGAAATATTTCAATGAGATGAAACAAAAAACCAGTCAAGCACCAGATCATACATCACCTAACTTGCACAATCCCTTTTAAGTGGAGACAGATGCACATGGGTATGTTGTGGGAGCAATTTTGATGCAAGTAGGTAAGTTGGTATGATATCATTCTAAAATGTTTCATGGGGAAGTATTAAACTACCCTACATATGATAAGGAACTCTATGCATTGGTTCAAGTTGTTCATAAGTGGAAGCACTGTCTGATGGGAAAGGAGAACATTATCCACACAAATCACTAGCCACTACAATGTCTGCAGGCTCGAAGTAAGCTTCAACAAATTAGACATTATAGGTGGATGGGGTTTTTTCAATAATTTCATCTAGTCATCAAGTATAAGAAGGGAAACACTAATAAGTTGGAAGCCATGCTTTCAAGGCCACCCAAATCCAATATCACAACTTTGGGAACTCTTATGCACATGGATCCCTTTACCCACGATGCATATAGAGGCATACACATAAGATGATGACTGTAAAGAGGTGTTTCAGCAGCTACAAGGCCAAATTCATGTAGAAGAAGGTGACTATAAGGATGATTGTCATCTCTATAATGGGTTACTCTACAATATATACAAGATCTGCATCCTAAAGGTGAAATATTGCAGCTTATTAGAGAGGCTCGCACCTCCAAGGTTGCAAGAAATTTTGGTGTTGGGAAGACAGTTGCTAACTTACAAAGGTATGTGTACTGGCCTAGAATGTAAGAAGGTGCAGCATGATATATTATAGGATGTATACTTTGTTGTACCAACAAGCCCTTTAACAGAAATGGAGGTCTATACCATCCCTTACTTATACCCACTTGAACCTGGGAAAGCATTTCCATGGATTTTTTTGAGAGGTTCAACAAGATGTGCATTCATATTCCTTGTAAAAAGACAATGAGAAGAAAAGAAGCAACACACATGTCATTTAAATAGGTGTTGGTGCACTTTTGGATACCAAGGAGCATCATATCAGTCAGGGATACCATATTTCTCAATGCCTTTTGGACTACACTTTGGGAGAATATGGACACAAAGTTGAAGAGATCTACAACAATCCATCCATAGACAGATGGGCAGACAAAAGTAGTCAATGGGACTTTTGTGCATCTTTTGACTGGTTACAATCAAAAGCATCTGAAGGCCTAAGATGAAAATCTGATCTATATTTGACACTCTTATAACAAAAAAATCCATACTTTTAATCGTAAGTCCCCTTTTGAAACTTGCTTTGGGTATTTGTTTCCTTCTCCCTTGGATGTTGTTTATGGACAACAAGGAGGAGTGAGAGAAGAATTCATAGGAGAGGCATTGAAAGAAGAGAAATTTGTTGAAAATATTAGACAGATCCATTTGCCAGTATAGGAGATTGAATAAGTCATAGGAAAAGTATAAGGCCAGACATGATCAACACATAGCCGAGAAGTCATTTGAAGTGGGAGATAGAGTTTGGATACAATTGAACAAGGAAAGACAACAAGGCCTGGTAATAAGATTAAGGCTTTGTGGTATGTCCCTTTTGAGGTATTAGAGAAGGTTGGAAATACATACTACATACTTAGTCTACCCCCATACATGCACATTTACTCAGTAGTGAATGTGGAGAATTTGAAACTCTATGAGACTTCCATTTTGGATCAGAAGGAGGAGAAGGTTCTACCTACCATAGATGAATTAAAATCTAATGTTCAGGAAGAGTTGGCAGAAGACACAGTTTTGCAGAGGAGGTCCATAATTATAAGATAAGGGAAACATGACCTTTGGAAGATTGGGTTGAAAGGACAACTTCTAGGAAAATAAAAATAGTACTCTAGGGAGAAGGTAGAGGAAAACTTTAGTTACCTCATTCAATAAACATTTTGGGCACCAAAAGCCTCCCTAAATGGGGAGGTATGATCCAGATTGAATCATCATATAATTTGTCATCTATATTGGTACTTTTTGGGTGGAAAAAATTGTAGGAATTGACTTACAGGGCCATTTTGTGGCAAGTCCTAGTTTAGAAAATTGGAGTCATGGGTTTAGTGGAAGGTCACAAGTCAAAGATCGTATGAAAAAGTTATGCCTCTCGCAAGTTGACCTACCTTGTTGACCACCATGGTATGAGTGGATTCCACGTCAGCCCCCATTTCTCACACATATGGGGCTAACCATGTGTGGAATTTAAAAAAGATTCTAGAAGGTTTAAACCTTACCACTAATTAAGGGTTGAAGAAGTCAAAACCCTAACCCTAGACGGCTATTGATCTATGTTAAATATTGGGCTACTAGGAGGAGAAGGTGGTCCATTATTTTGTATTTGTACTTGTTCCATAATTGAGAAAAGCATCCAAGGAGTGGTCTTTTGAGAGCATAACAGAGGGGATAGGAGATTATGTAGAAGCCATTTAAGATGCACTGTCAAAGGCAATTCCATAGTGAGTGCCTCTTTTCGTGTACTTTCTTTCCATAACTGAAGAAAAAAAAGTAGAGCATAGGACTCACCTTCTAACTGAGTTTTCTCTTGTATTGGGTATGCCAAGATATATATTGTGTTCATTTGTGTGGATGGTGTGTTCTTTTGCTCATTTATTTCATTTTCATATTTTAGTTATTTTAATAATTTCAAGCAATTAGTAATTGGTAATCTGGGATCTAAGAAAGCAATTTGTACAATATAAGATTTCATAATATTATAAGATGTGTTGTGATGAACTATTCCAGTGGAATATCCACGACAATTTACAGATCCATAGGTAAAGCATTCTGAGGGAATTTTTTTTCCATCATCCCTTCTCTTTGTATCACAGAGATTACATATTCTTTTTTCTCGTGGATTTTTTAGTCTGGTCCAATGCCCTAATTTATTATGAAGCTCATAAGAGTTCATTCTTATTTTAGCAATTTTAATTTTCTTTTTAAAGCTAGTTAGAGTAAAAAAATCATTTTCATCTTCTAACTTGGGTTAATAATCTCATTATAGTTCATTAACTTTCTCTTATTCTCTATTTCTTCATTACACCATAATTTCTCTTAGTTGTTCTCGAGAGAAAAATAGACTTTCCATCCTCCATTAATCCTTATTCTCAACATTATAGGTCTATTTTATCTTGCAATGAAATTCATCTTGCAACATGAAGATGTTAGTCAACCCAACTTGTAGCCATCTATTGGGTAGATCACCTATCATTGCATTAAGTGGAAACCTCGACAATTCAGTGGGCAGGAAGGTGTTTTTCCTTCGCCCAATGCTCAAAGGAGTGTCTCATTGCTCCTTTGAGTGGTGGATGGAAGGACATAGTAGGGGTGGAAGTGAGAGGGAGGGGTTAATGACTAGGTTTGGAGGGTAATTCTAGGAATCCCCCTTGCCTCGCGACGGATCGTGGGTGGGGGAGTGTGATTCCGAGAGTGGGGGAAATAGGCAAGGGGTGGGGGGTGGGGGAAGGGGTGCAATTCCAAGAATCATCCTCCTCTCCCAATTGGACATAATTTGATATTTTACAAAATGAAATTGTTTTTAATTTTTATTTTTTTAAAGCTTGTTTTAATTTTTTTTAAATTAGTTATTTTTTAATAAATTTCTTTAAACTTTTTTAATATATATATCTATGTGTGTGTGTTTAAGTTTAATTTCTTTTTCTAGGTTTTCATTTTTATTTTTATTTTTAAAAGAAGGTGATATATCTATGTGTGTGTGTTTAAGTTTAATTTCTTTTTCTAGGTTTTCATTTTTATTTTTATTTTTAAAAGAAGGTGAGGTAGGTACATGAGACTTTTTTGTAATTTAAAAAACATGTATTTCTCCCCGTTTTTTGTTTTTTCCTCCAATTTTTATTTATTTTTTCTCTCATTTTTGCAATAGGGTTTTTTAGGCCATGGCTTAAAAAATGTTGTAATTTAAGATTGAAAAAAAAGGTGGTACTAGTAGTACCTCTTTTTTATTCGAGGGTTGATTTTAAGAATTTTGTTGCAATGGTATTGGTTATCAAGGTCAAAGTTTCAAACAAGTTGTAATTTTAACCTCGAAAAAAAAAGGGAGGTGACATTGGTAGCACAACTTTTCAATTCAAGTGTTGATTTTAATAATTTGGTTGGAATGGTACTATTTATTAAAGCCATGTTTTCAAGCAAGTTTTAATTTTAATCTCGGAAAAAAAAAAATGGAGGTGATGCTGGTAGCACCACTTTTTTATTCAGGGGTTGATTTTAAGATTTTGAAATGATAGCAGTTGTTAAACCCATAGTTTCAATCAAGTTATAATTTTAACCCAAATTTTAAAAGAAGAAAAAGGAATTTGCTAATGCTACACCACTTTTCAATTCAATAGTTAATTTCAAGATTTTTTTTTACATTGTTATGAGTTTTTAAAGCTATAGTTAAAAAAAATTGTAATTTTAACCTAAAATAAAAGGTGATATTAAGAGCACTACTTTTTTATTCTAGTTAAAAATAATCTTAAATGCAACCTTTAAAACATGAAAATTCTAAAAAGTTCTTATAAAATAGATAACTGCATTATATTTAATATAACATAGTGAACCACTCTATGAAAATGCCATGAATACAAATTATCCAATTAGATTTTGAACACTACCTTAAACTATTATAAATTATTAAATCTCTACAAGTGCAAAATTTAATTACTTAATTACTAAAAACATCTCAACTAAATTTTCAAAACTTCTTCTCTATAAAATATATCAAAGTCCTTTTCTAAACATATTATGTATAGAAAAGTGTAACACACATATATCTATATCTATAGTGTGACATCACATGCCATTATTCTATGTATATATTACATAGAATAATATATTCCCATGCTTTTGAAAAGTGAAATCATACCATTAACAAATTCTATAGGATGGCCTAACTCTTATAGAAAGCAAGAGATGAATAAAAAATGAAAAGCCATGTAAAACGTTATTGAAGATTTCAAACGTATCTTCCAATCAATGTCATTCTAGGTAGAAAATAACACTCAATAGTCCCGTTGCTATCTTATGTACCAAAAAATCAAATATGAAATGCATTTGTTGTTACATGTACCTTTCGATTCTCCCCCTTTTATTGTTGAATGGCATGTGATCTCATATTCATTATTATCAATGCCACGCCCCTCATATGCCCATCACTTATACTATACATAATGAATGTAGTTTGAAAGTCTGATGCAATGTCACCTTTGAAAGCTACACTAACTACACCCAGAAGTATTAACTATGGAATTCTCAATCACCTTATGGCAATGGATGATTGGAATCAGCTTGGATTGGATTGGTATCATTGCAATGAGTGGTATCCTTGACAATTCCTTACCTTGGAGAAAGATTCTGGTTGGCAAATGGATTATGATTAATGGGTTGGAACTTGGAACTTAATTATGTAATTATGAAGTAAATCAGTTTAACAACTATTTTAATGGACATATATGTATATGTCTTACATAATGATATTACATTATTGTTCATGTTGAGTTTTCCATTACAAAACTACACAATTGTAATCAATATAAACGATAAGAATATTGTCAATATTTTGATGGTTGCAATAGTTTAAAGAGACATTTTCAAGAGTATGATGGATGTAATACTCCAAAATGATTTTCCATAAATGAGACCAAGCAAGTATCAAGTTCTTATTTAATTTATGGGTAACTAGTTAAACTACGTTACTTAAATAAAACTATTTAATTTGCTTGCAATGGGTCCATGTGATAGATGAGTGATCACGGTGATATTAATAATATCATCCAATAGAAGATTTGTGTGATTAAATTATCAAAACGCAAAAGCAATACATATATCATAATAATTAAGTTGTAAATTGAAAAATGTAATCTAACTAAACAAAGTGCATTAATGAATTAAGTGATTAACTATATAAACAAAACATAATACATAGAGAATAATTTTGAATCAAAACAAAAACGAAACATTAGAAAATTGTTAAGTGTACATTTTGTTTGTAAAGAGCTTATTTTATGTGAATAAACTACACAACACTGACATTATGGGACTAAGAGTTGGTGGAGTTGTTCCATGTCATATTTGAACACGATGATATGGGGGAGTAGGATCAATCCTATGTGGTTGGTATTGTAAGCGTTACTAAATAGGCATTGATTTCTCTTTAATCTACTCTCTAAAAGTGTGTAAATCTTCTTAAATTATCCATAAATTGGTTAGACATAATAACTATGTTTGTTCTCTAATACAAATGAACATTGTTAGGGTAGGATAAGTCCCTAATTGTATGTTGTTATTCAATTTGTGAAAAATGGGTCAAATTGAGATGAGGTGTTTTGCCCAAATGGTTGGGAGGTGGGTCTCGTACTCTTCCCACCTGGGTTCAAATCCTCGATGATACTTTGGCCCGTTGTGATAAGGCTAGAAGGGTAAACACCCTGCAAGAGTGGGACCCCCATTGCAGGTGTGTCTCTAGATGTGTCGTCCCTTGCTAAGTCATAATGTTCCTGCTAGGAACTGGTTTGTTGGTTTTTGACACTAGCCTAGGGGTTATAGTGGAAGTCAACTGGATTTGAACCTGGACCTCGCCCAAATAATCCCAACGAGTTATTGATTCTTCTAGATCTAACAAAACAAATAAAATTGCGTGTAAGTAATCTATAAAGCTCCAAACACCTTTTCTTTTCCACCACCTAATTGCTTTTCCTAATGCTATTTGATAGCAACTATGATCATCAAATACAGTAATCAAATATATATATATATATATATATATATATATATATAAGCACAGTGAGTCAGCTCAAGTGGATGAGTGTCGTTGTTTTCTCGAATGAGGTTCTGGGGTCGAATCCCCGACCAGGAGCCTGTATAGGGACTCACTTGATGTCCCCACCGGGGGAGGCCCATAATCAGGACGAACAATTTACCTTGTTTTCTATCCATGAAATATGGGGAAGTGATCGAGGATTTCCTGTACTCTTTTCCCAGCCTGAGTGGGCCTAATGGTTAAGAAAATGTGTTTCCTCCTAAGTCACAAGTTAAAATCCTGAAGGAGTAGAGTATGTATACCTTCGAAAATTTTACTAATCAAATCGTTAGATGGAGAAAATCTCTTATCCCACAAACAAGAAAGTCTCATACACCAATTTAATATCTAACTTGGACGTGACCTTAAAAATAAATTATATATATATATATATATATATATATAAACTAAAAACATATATCCCTTATTAAATGTATCCTATTTTTTTCGGCGTCGGAGTCGACTGTTCATTGCAAGGAATCGACTCTTGCCATCGTCATTATAAACTTGTCGAAACCTTGGTTGTTAGTTATAATTAGCATTATGCTCATCATTTAACACTAGGTTACTTTTGGTTTTTCTTACTCTTTTAAATGTATATTTTCAATATATTTTATTAAAAAATACTTTTTAAATTGAATACTTAAAAATTACCTTTTAAATTAAATACTTACCTGGGATAATAATTTGTATATATTTTTAAATACTTATATGGAATAATAATTTGTATATATTTTTAAATAATTAAAGTAATAAATTAGAATAATAAAATTAATGGTTTAAATTATAAATTTGGTTTAGTTTATTAAATTTAATAATAATTCATATGCATATGTATATATTAAAAATTAAGATAATAATTTGTATATATTTTTAAATAATTAAAATAATAAATTAGAATAATAAAATTAATGGTTTAAATTATAAATTTGGTTTAGTCTATTAAATTTAATAGTGATTCATATGCATATGTATATATTAAAAATTAGGATAACAATTTGTATATATTTTTAAATAATAAAAATAATAAATTAGAATAATAAAATTAATGGTTTAAATTATAAATTTGGTTTAGTCTATTAAATTTAATAGTGATTCATATGCAAATGTATATATTAAAAGTAGGATGAAATTTATACATAAAATAGTTAGAATTAATTATGTAATAAAATAATTAGAATTAATTATGATGGAATTTATACATAAAATAATTAAAATTAATTATGTAATAAAATAATTAGAATTAATTACGATGGAATTTATACATAAAATAGTTAGAATTAATTATGTAATAAAATAATTAGAATTAATTATGTAATGAAAAAATCTCAAATTATAAATTTTAATTATTTAGTTGAAACAAATAATTTTACTTATTTAATTGAATTGAATATTTTACTCTAAATAAGGTGATTCATTAATTATATTATAATAAACTTTTAAAATTATATTTATTTAATTGGATTAATCCAATTAAGTCTGAGAAAGTGCTTGATATGTATATATTGAAAGAGAGAAAGTGATTGTATTACCATAAGTTTATTTATTTTTTTATTTTATTTTTTTCAAAATTAGAAGGTGAGGGGAGTTGAGTATTGAAAAAAAAAATTTACATTAATAGTTATATGAAAGTGTTAAGAAGTTATATTCGCAAATTTTCAATACTCACAAATTTTCATAATGATGTTTTATAAGGCATGATAGTATTATTATTGTGATGACGATGCAAAGCAAATCCTCCTGTGGTTAGGGTTTACCTTGGCCATTGTTTTATGTATATGTAGTGTCATTGTTCATTGTTGTGTGTTTATAGGATCTTGTTGGAGGGATTTCTATGTGCCCTCCAAGCTCCACAAAATTAGATCCATCCAAGTGCTCATATTTGAGCCATCCTTTAAGACCCCTTTTGTTGTGACGAATTTTGGCAATGTAAAAGTATTCTCAATCAGATATTGAGGCCTTCAAATCACTAGTTATTACTTTGAAGCCGACTAAAGGAGCTCACCCATTGCAAAACATATTTCTTAAATAGGTGAATGTCACTCCCTATACCTACTAATTCCATATATGAGGAAAAGAACCCTTATCCTCTCTAAGCACACTCTAGTGGGAAAGTTCACATGCTTATGGCCCAATGCAAGATCCTTAGAATCATAGGTAGGAGATAAATGGGATCCCAAGCTACAACGCCAAGTACTTTCATTTTCATCAAGAACATGTTATTTTGTTTCTTTTATTTTCATTTTCTTCAGGCCCTGCTTCATGGAATCCAAGCATTTATTTCCGACCTATTGGTCGCTTGATTTTAACCCATAAGAAGAAATCATGATGGTCCCAATGTGGATTAGAATGCCTCATCTTTCGCTAATGATCTGAAATAAAAATACTCTCAGAGAAATAGGGAATAGGCTTAGGATATTCATTGATTGAGTAGAACCAAAAGGAAATTCATACTCCTATTCTAGAATATGTATGGGCGTGGACCTAGAGAAAGGCCTCTTACAATACGAATTAGTGGGAAGATGGAGTCATCTACAAGCCCTAGATTATGGGAAAATTCCGTTCAAATGAAACTTCTGATATGAATATGGACACTTCACCAAAACTTGTTCAAAGGCCCAATAAAATAAGTCATTTCCACATTAGATTTAATGAATTCCTCTAAAGATCAACAACCTAATCCTATTAACCCTATCACTAATAAACAAAGAAAGATTAACCCTAAGCTACTAAAGAAATTTTGATTTAAAAGTTAACTGCAAACCCTAAACCCAATTTTCATGTCATAATATGTAACACCCCCTCTCTAAACCTCTGACTATATGTAATTAATGATTCCCATGTTATGGCATGCAAACAATGTAAATGTATTAATGATCAATCGAAAATGCAAACAACTGACTATGGGGGTGAATCCTTGAGTATTGTCCATGATACCATGAGAGGGATTAGCAAGGGGGTTCATATGTAAAAACCCCAATCCACCTTGGTGAATAATGTGAATGAAATGATCATATTTCCTCTAACTTGCAGCTGAAGCGAAACTATTAAAGGGAAGGGGTTGGTAGTTGAACAACCAACCACCCTCAATGAATGAAGATATGGAAAATATGGCTAGGACAACAGAGGCTACCATCCAAAGGTACAATAGAGTAACAATTTTGTATTCTACAATTGACCCACAAAGTTCCTTCTGACAGAAGGAAGAGGACAAGTCGATAACCTTCTGGTGTGGGGCATGCAAGAGAAGAATGCATGAGGGAAGACATAGAAGGGAGTTCATGTCTAGAGGAGAGAAGGGATGTTTTTGGGCTTTGGAGGAAATAGAGATGTTGTGAGAGTATGCACGAGTAAGTGTAGAGAATTCCCTAGTGGTATCATGGCTTGGCATAGGGGTGGCCTTTTGCCGAAGTTAATGAGCATGCAGAGCCTATGGTTGGGTGGAAAGACAAAAACCCATAGGCAGTTGGTTGGAGACAACTTGTAACCATATAAGTATATCATATTTCTGTGTACTGGAGTTGAAATGTATGGTAAGGTTTATTGTAATTGTATTCATGGATTTGTATGCTTTTGTGATGAATATATTGAATGCTCATTACAAGTATGTGTATTTGAGTAATGATAGAACAACATGAATAATTTTTTTCTATGATTGTTGTCTTGAATGGATAGATATTCTTGTAAAATATGAAAGAAATCCATGTATTGTGTTCAATTTCTCGTGTTGGGGATTGTGTAACCTATTCAAGTCTATGTAATTGAATGATAATGCATATGTATGGAATTTTATGGGTATTGCACACCTAAACATGAGAACCTTGTACTCTACTGTGAATGATAAGAACATTATGTATCATCCTAAAACAAAAAATGTAAATGTGTGAATGAGGTACCTGTGTGTGCAGTAGGTTATCTAATGCAATGTGTTTCCTGTGAAAGGAATCCAGGCAGACAAACTAAGAGATGAATGATGAAGTCCAGGAGTAAATGTCTTATCCAGTATGGAAATGAACTACAGAGTCCCTAAAGGCCTGGTAAGACCCTAGAAAATACTTAGAAGATCTCCTTGAATGACTAAGTCCAAGATCAGACTAGTAACCTAGAGAAAAACCCATGTTTTGAGCCTGAAGCAATCATAGTCAATGGATCGACACAACAAATAAATCTCAACCCTTTGTCGGAGTAGGCTATGATTCCTGGAGAGTTTGTATTTTGAGTCAATGATATATGTTGATCTATCAGGAGGTTTAAGCGGTGAGATGATATCGACCACTAGTTAGAATTTGTGATTAGAATGAAGAGGATGTTGGTGTGGCGACCAACACATCTTTAAGAATAATAAGAGTTGGTACCTAATTAGTCAAAGGGTCAAGGATGGGCCCTTGTTGGGATTAGGCCTTTGTAAATTCTCCTTAATCGTCGACCATGGGATTTACAAGTGGCTAGATCTCTACTGTTAATAGGAGTATTCCATGGTTAGGATGGGATGAGACTCTGAACCAACCAAATTCGTCGATCCATTGGAGCATGGAAGTAGCAGATATACCACCATTGGATCTATCTGCCATTATATCGAGGTGAAATATGTTGAAAATATTTGGTTGGAGTGGACTTTCGGAGGGAACTCCCAAGTGGTTGAAGAAAAACTCCGAAGGAGAAACTTTGAGGTTGAGTAGGGACTGCGGATCTGGAAGCGGGTAAGTTTAACCTCAGTCATTGATCAACGGGGGGTCCCACTTAGTAGGTCAAGGTGGAAGAGTGAGATGGCACTGACTAGGAGTTCCATCATGATGATGTGTGTTGATAGTTGTTTGGTTGATTGGATGAGTATGGGTCTAGCTAGATAGGAGAGCCTATAGACCATTGATCAAATCACAGTCATTGATCATGGGAATCGTGAAAAAATCTATGACGTCCATCACAGTGAGTTCTTTGGAGTAGTTTGGTTCACCGAAATGAAAATACTCCGATGGGAATGCTCTGAGAGGCAATCTCTAGGTAATGTTGTAATTGCCCATTTAAATTTCTAAATTGTGGACTGCCTTAAAGCCGTAGAGAATGAGTGATCTTTTGTTGGTTGATTTCCATAAAAGAGGGTAGCATAATTATGAATATTTCTATGATACTTGTCATAATAATGGTTGTAAGATCTCTAGGAGGAAGGATATGGAAGTTCAAAATGTAAAATGTGTGAGTGAACATGGAAAAAGGTGCAAGTAGTGAACTTGCATGCTAAATATATATGTATGTATGTACATGCTTGAGTGCATGGATTAAATGTGTTGTAGGGTTGCCTAGTATGAAGGTAGAATATGAATATTTTTATGATACAAGTCATGTGGATGAATGTAACTTCTGATAAAAAAAAGATGATGTAAAATAAAAATAATGAATAGGGTGATATAGAACTATGAAAGTGATGCACATATATGATATATGGGTATATGTATGCTAACGACATGATATGACAACCTAATAAAGTAGTTTGTGAGGCAAGAGGTGTACTTTCCAGATATGATTAAGGCCATGGATGCATGGTTGACCCTATGTAGAAGTGTTTGAGTTGTCTAGTTTAAATAATAGATTGGGGTAAAATATTGAAAGGAAAATGAGAAAGAATGCCCTATTGTTATGATAGAAGGAAATATGATTATTGCTTCAAAGTTTGCATGTAAATGATTGTGAACAATCATGAATTGATTGAATTAATAAATACACATGTGGATTTGTAGAGTGTTCCAATGGTATGCATCCACAACATGCTAAAGCATGTGATTAAAGTGCATGAAAGCATGGTTTGAAATCAAGTTGATAACATAAAGGACATGTTTTGAAAGAGTATTTGGAATGCATCATAGGAATGCATGCTTATATTTCTTATGGAAAGTAGGGTAAAACTCTAAGATGATAAAATTAAGGTTGACTCAAGGTTGAGATCATTTTAGATAAGAGATGGATGTGCAACAAGAAATTTGAATGGGGCAGAAGTCCCTTGTGGATGAACTATGTAAGGACTCTATCTGGAGAATAGATCCATATCATTAGTAACTATTGAGAATTAGGAAGTGGGGATGAAAT
Organism: Picea engelmannii; assembly: GCA_009831015.1. Lineage (NCBI taxonomy): Eukaryota > Viridiplantae > Streptophyta > Pinopsida > Pinales > Pinaceae > Picea > Picea engelmannii. The sequence goes on along the minus strand of ML781522.1, from coordinate 916,975 downwards.
TGCTAATTACATAAGAATCATGGATTACATTCTAAAAATATAGTGCCGGAATGAGAGAAGTGCAAATGAAAATTGGCCAATCTGATTTCTATTTGGTAAAGGTGCAGAATGCACCCATTCATAATTAATTTATGAGCTAAATTGTGATGTTACAATATTTTGATATACCTAGGAAAGGTCAATATAGACATGGCTGAAACTACTCAAGGAATAGAGTAGACGACTCCCAAAGGGGGATATATTACACAAGCAAGGGAGAAGGAAAAGATGAACACTTTCCTCACTCCGAGAAACTCTAATTTGCTTATCAAAGGTTTAAAACTTGAACAACTATGAAAGCAAAGTATAATAAACATTGAATATGTTTGAAAGAATGACCTTGGTCAAAGTACATGTTATGAAAAGGCAGTGAAGCCTTGGAAATAGTTTAGTAGAACTGAAAATTTCTAAGTGTGTAGAGGAATTAGAAAAAAAGGGAAGAGTCCCTTGACTCATTTCTTGTTGTTTATGGTGTTTCTCTGGGATGAGAAACTGATATGTTGATGCATGTAAGTATTTTGGCATGAGAATGTTGATAGTTGCATTATTATAAAGACAACGTAGATATTTTTATGTTTACACTCATGAAAACATTGAGGATAGTGTCATGGAGTGCATTTAGATATGCTAGGACATATATGAAAATGTTTATTGATTTAAATGATAAGGTACATGCATTTTTATTTAACGTGACAACTAATATAATTGTGAATGTGGTGATGTATGTCACATGTAGAAATTGATTGGAGTTGTTTGGAGAAGACAATTGCCAATGGTGGACAACCTTAGGTAGAAGAAAATTGTAAGAAGGTTGTTGTGAAAGAATGTTGAAGGGACTTAGGAGTTCCCATGAAGCATTTATCATGAGGTAATATCGAAGGGGTGTTGGCAACCAAAACATGTATAAATATTTCATGCCCATGTGGAATAAGAAATGAAGGGGTTGGGTAAGAATCCCTTCTAAAACGTTTTACTAACTTTAATAATATGCATATGATTTTGAGTGGTTGTTGTATGCCATTGGTACCCAAGACGGGTGTGATTCAATAGAAAGAGACCATGAATCATAGAGGGTAGAACCCCTATCATCCAAGGATTGTTACAATCCTTAAAAGAAATTCATGAACAAAAGTATCATGAATGCATATGCCAATCAAGAAGGATTGAAAGTGCTCATAAGCAACACTTTGGTTGATTACATTGATAAGATGCATGTTGTAAGAGAGTGGGAATATATAAGACTGCACATCATGGAAGGAGTATACTCCAATGCTCTACTAGAATGTAACAATGGTAAAGAAATATATTGGGTGGCCATGAGTGTTGGCACCCTAGTTAGTAGTAAAGAAAGAACAATTAAAGACATTCCTGTAAAACTTTTAGTTTCATGTGTAATGATCTGAGACTGTGATCAACTCAAAGAAGGAGGAAAAATCCTATTGTAATAATGATTGTGGATATAGAATCCATGTGGTGAGGGGTTGACTAAAACGCAACACACCATCGAAAAGTGCCTAACTTGAAAGGTGATAATCAGAAATCAATGCAAGGGTGCATTGTTTGTAGGAATGTGACCATAGACATTGGCACATTGAGTAAAATCCATATAATGATTGATTATGATTTGGAAAATCTTGGTTGCTGAAATGATGCATATGTAAGGAAATATAATTCCTTTACTTTAATGTATAAATGTGATATAATTGTTAGTATACATAGATTTTGAAATAGCTTGGAAACCACTACAAGTGTGCAATGAAAGTATAATGAGCATGAGAACTAACGATTTGTTTGGTTGTTTGAAGTTGGAATTGCAGGAAGAAAGAGTCTTGTATAGGGCAGTACTCTAAGCCCATGAGGAAGACCACTTCCTATTGAACCAATCTAATATGAGAATAAAAATCTCATACTTGTGAATCTAGTTCCTATGTGGGATAGATCTGAAAATGGATAAGTGAAATTTAAAATATGTGGGTAATAGATTTGAAAAGAATTTTGATTGAATTAATGAAATCATCTCACGAGTTACTATATTCATGTGATATAGGTGATGTATACACCTCAGAAAGTGTCGTATGCACCTTCCCAAGTGTCACATTCACTGTTTTAGGTGTTTCCACCCCTTGACACCATGAAAACAATTGTCCACGATCCATATATTGGAGGAAGAAAACCATCATTTCAAGATCAAAACACACTTTTTTCTTGGAAAAATCGACCTTCTTTTGGGCATTTATGAAGGGTGGCACCCCTTGGCCATGTTGGGGAGGGCCATGGTTCCCCCTTTCCCATGTTAGAAGAGTGTCATTGTTAGGATGGCTCTCTGTGTCTCACCCTTCGGGAACACCATTCTTATTGAGGAAAAAGGGGGATCCTCCACCTTATTCTATGGGCTAGCTCTCTCAATATGGGGTTGGTTATGTTCGGCCCCCATGCTATGGATTCACCTTAGGATCTAATCCAAACCTTAAGGATCCATATCCTCAACCATATTCTTCATTTTATCATGGTGGTTGTGCCTCTCAAAGCCTATATATTGAATGCATTTCCAAGAAGAAGGGAGAGGTAATCAATCAGAGTATATCATCATTTTGATCTTGGTAGATTTGTGTAAGGGGATGGTTGAGGAGAGCTTGGAGAGGATGATGCAGCATCAATCATGGTCTGTAAGTATTCTCTTTTTGGTTCTCATTGAATATACATGGCCTATTTCCTTCAATCTTGTGTATTGTTGCATATGTTTTTCTATTGTTGCTTTAATCTTCGTAGATGAATTTGTTTTACCTAATCAACTAGAGTAAGAGAAAGTTGTTTATATTTGCTTCCCATTGCAGATATCAATTTGTGCTAGGGGGTTTGAATATCAAGCTCGGGGATTGGAAGCAATGACGACAATAAAAAGGTACATTGTGCCCCTTTCTCCCTTTCTCTTTCTGATTGGTTAAAATGATTTTAAAGGGATGTTAGTGTCCACTTGTAGTGTTTATGTCTTGGTATATGGGTCTGGTAATCTGAGGGAAGTTTCACCTATCCACATGGGAAACATTCTGTAACAGAAATTGGTGACTCTACTGGGGAATGGAATTTGACTAGTATTTCCTTGGATCGTCTAAATCCTTTTCCTATCATTAGATATTGTTTGTTGCTTGATTTTGATATATTTCCACTTATGTCCTCATTGAAGAGATCACGGATTCATTGATTGGGTATTCTAAGTTTTTATCCTTTTTGAGCAATTTTTTGAACTGGCGCTCCCTACAGTGTAAACCAGAGTGCCATGGCGCTTTGTCTCCTTGAGAACATGGGCACCAATCTCCCTATTTTTGTATATTTTCCTCTGTATACCTTCCTTTTCTCAGTCTAACTTTGAGGGGATTTATTCTCAGAGACTCTTGCTTCGTCTTTGACTTTGTTTTCCTGAGAATTTGACATTTATCACTCACTTATGTTTCTTCTTTGAATTTGCAAATTTTCTCCTAGTTTTGATCCCCTTGGGTTAACAAGATCTTTTGGTTCATCCTTCCTTCTAGTTCTTTGATATTTGTCTCACAAAGCTTCCAAATTGCTTGGTTGTTTAGGAATTTTCATCAACTAGGGTTTGCAAAGGTTGCTTGGTATTGAGCCTTTTTGTCTTCATTGAAACATCTCACCTTTCTAGATTATTAGGACTCTCTTTTTTTCCACAACCCAGTCTTGAACATTGTTTCTTTATGCTCGTGTTTTGAGGGTTTTCATGAGTGATTATCTTCCTTCTCTTTCACATATCTAAGTTCTTGATTGAACATGTTATCTCCTACTTATTTTCTTTCAGTTCTCATCATTTTGAGTGCACTTTGTTTGATTTATTTTTTTCCTCTTACTTCTTTGTGTTAAACATAGATCTCTTTCATTCCATTTTAAAGTTAATAAGAAAAACAAATTGCAAAACTCCTTGCATACATAATCAAACAAAGGAATTTTTCACTCTTTAGGAACTTTGTTTTGGTTTAGGTTTGGAAAAAGAGCTAGTTTTTCATGTGCATTTCAATTTTTGTAAACATTTGCGTGGTAGTTTGGCATCATCTTGATCCCATAAATTGAAAGTTGCATTGTTTTGAGTGTTTACTTGTGTTAAGAAGAATAGAACACTTCTCCTTCTCATACATATAATTCATTGAAAAGAACGAACCGTGTCTCATTCTTTTGCATTCTATTGGAGTCGAGTCTCTCTCACATCATTAGTGTCATCTCTGTGAACCCTTTGAGTAAAATCCATTAAAATCAACCACACGCTAATAAAATCAACTAGAACATTTTTTGGTTTTAGCACACCAACAATAACACAATATTAGTGTCTTTGGACTAGAAAAAGTGAGTAAATTGTCCAAGACTGCTAAATAGAATGTAGAACACTAAAGAGCGTACAAATCCAAATTTAGTATAAGCATAGCTGGGAACCCCCTCTCACACAGGGACTAAACATGAGGTCGCGTGCAGAAGAGCATCAGATATTACGCCTAAAATTCTTGACCAATCGTAGTGGAAAGAGCGTATATTGGGGGTTTTTATTGAGAAACCACTTGTTTCATTTGGTCTCGGTGCTTCGTGAACTCGGAATCCATTTGGGATACTTTGGAGTCCTACCGGTACGCTTTCCTTCAGTTCTCTTGAAGAGCTCCAGACTTTGATATCCTGCCCATACATTCGGTCATGACTGTCAATTGTACCTGCCTGAAGGCTGACTACGAGTTAGTATCCTTAGTGGAATTTCCTAAGTATCTACAAAGGTGACTGTGGGGGGGTTCCCACGGTACCTAGGGTAGACGTCATATCACACTCTCAGTACCCTTGGAGGGTGATCCTGCAAAAGTGAGGGTTTCTTGCACCGAGAAGGGTTGTTACATGGAGGTCTAGGTAACTGATTCTCATTTCTTTGTTGGCAGCTTGATATCCTGTCTTTGGAAGATCCTTGAGCCTACTATTTCTTGGTTAATTGATTTTAGTTTTCATAGGGGTGTGTTTCTTTGAATTTCATAGTCTTCCTTAGGATCGAAGATTTCAAAATATACAAGGTATGGAACCTGACATTCGGGAACCTCAACACAATCTTTCCTACGAAGGAATGATCGTAGATCACACTTATGAAACTGGGAGTGTCGCTCCTGGAAGTGGCCAGCACGTTGAAGAACCAGGCAAACCTTCGTAGAAATCCTTGCATCTTATGTGAATCCTATTTTTAATGATCCACTCAACCTACCACTCATTGATCCACCATCTATGATATATTTGGATGCCTATTCTTCTTACTATTTACTTCCCAGTTCAAGCACTACACCATATTTTGGCATGAACCCAATGTTTTTTTGTTTTCCTAAAGGACTTGGGAATTTATCTTTTTCCACAACTTTTATAGTTGATACTATTGGTGTTTCATCTTTAATGGAAACATCATTGAACCAAGTAACCCCGACTCAACCAATTGCGCATACATATCCTTTCACACATGGTTCAGGTAATATTCCTGCTTCACTATTTCCACACATGCACACACCAAGTGCTTTACTTGGTCATCACATAGGTCAGATGGATGACAATCAAGTCATTCACAAAACCATGTTTACACAAGATACTCAACCTCCATCTCATTCATCACATATTAGTACACCCTACATTGGAGTTCAATATTCAATGGGAGTCCAACCTTCAACCGAGGGGAAACCTTTAGTTGCAGTAAAATGTTTACTGGGGGGAAACCTACAGGGTTGAAACATAAAAAATCCTTGGGTAAAGCCTCTCCTACAAGACGTTCTATCCCTACTACCATTGGTCTGTATCCTGGAAATCATTTCCGGGATTTGCTAACCCTTTGCGGGGTCAACCTAATTCGACGGGCATTCCTCTGGAAAGAACTTTTCCCTTTCAACCTGTGAACCCCACAATTCAAATGCAACAGTCCCTTCAATGAATATATATGGGGGGACCATCAAGTCAATCTCAATATGTAGGAGGTCCATCTGTTCAGTCAAAGTACATGGGAGGACAACTAGGAAAACCACCTTACATGGGTAGACAACTTGGGAAACCACCATCTCAAGTCCTTTCCATCTCTCTGCAACCTGGATATGGTCCTGTTGGTGTTCCCATGTCATATGATTATCACTAGTATCCATAGGATAACCGACAAATTCCATTCTTGGCTATGTTATATCTACCATATATTTCACGTTTAACAAATGATCCCATTCAGCATGCCCTGTTTTGGCCCACCATCCCTGCCAAATTACCATCCGACATGTCAAAATTTGATGAAGAACATGGGGAATATCCTAACAATCATGTTATGACTTTCTATTTATGGTTTTCTTCCAATTCTTTAATGGACGATTCCATCCATATTAGAATTTTTCAGAGAACACTTACAGGTGCAGTAGTGAAATGGTATGTTGAGTTGTCGCGTAAATCCTTTTTCGACTTTAATTCTCTTGCCATGGCCTTTCTAATGCATTTTCAGTTGCCTATATGGTACAATACCGGTATAGATATTTTGAAATCACTCCAAAAATCCTCTTTGACCCACATATCTGATCATATTCATGAGTGGAGATGGCGGAGACAGTTGATTAAGACTCCAATTCTGGACCAACTCCTCGTGGATTGGTTTAAAAAGTCACTCTTTCCTCTCATTTCCCGTGATTTTTCTATGGGAAACGTAGTTACTAAGGAGTAGGCTATCATTTGTGCACAATATTTGGACTTGGTGTATTCCCAATTTGACACATTTTACGATCTAATCCCTAAATCTCCTCCTCCATCGAAAGATCCATCAAGACCTTCTCTAGAACCAAGTTATGTTTCAAATTCCACAACTACTTTCGCTTCTGCTCAAACCTCTCAGGTGAATGTCGTCCAATCCACTTTATCTCAGCAACCAGGGGGTAAGAATAAAAATAAGGGTAAATAAAAAAATCGTATAATGAGCAGGATAATCCAAATACTATTGATACTCAATCGACTAGGAAGGTTAATTTTCCTTGCATGATCTATGAGGAATACCACTACACGAAATATTGTCGTCATCGTGAGGTTGTCACTAAATCTTTGAAGGGTACCTCCCAACCGGTTCAACAACAACATCTGGTTGCACAAAATCATTCCCCTCCACAAGGGGGAAACCCAGGTCATTCCCACCATGGGGAAGCTTCATCGAATGCCTCTGAGGTGAACATGTTTAAAATGGTTAATGTCACGACTTGAGAAAATACTTATGACACCCCTGCAAGTGATCAGACTAAAGGAAAGTTTGTTGATTATCCCTCCACTTCCACTCCTCCTCCATATTCCAATCCTCTTCAGATTGAGAAGCCAATTTATGATGCAGTGTTGCACTCGCCCAAGACCGTAATTTGAAAAGAGAAATTTAATCCAAATGCCTGCACTGCCCAAAACTAGAACATTGTTGAATATTTGGCATAGGAGCCTTGTGTTATGTCAACCCTCAAAGTTCTAAAACACTTTCCAAGTCAACATAGAACCCTGTTGTCATCCATTGGACCTATGGACCTAGAGGAATCGAACTTGATTACGTTTAATATGGATTATTTTAAGGAAAGTCTCTCCCTCCACTTAGCATTCCAAATTCAAGTTTTGGTTGGTGGAAAGAACATCCATCACACTATTTTATATGAGGGAGCCTCCACCTATGTCATGTCTTTTCCTTTTTGGATAGCCCTTGGCTCTCCTACACTTAGTCAGTCCCCTACCACCCTGAAAGCGTTTGATGGATGTGGTTTCCAACCTCATAGACTCTTGCAATATTTCACTGTAACATTGAAGGGTAAGACAATTTTGATCAACATCGAAATGGTTGACGCACCCCTGGATTAAAATTTGTTAATTGGTCGTACTTGGTTCTATGCAATGAATTCCGTCACATCTTCGGTGTTTCGTATCTTATGATTTCCCCATCAAGGAAAAATTATCAATGCTTACCAACTTGACTATACAACTCCATATCTCCATAATGTTGCAACGAATAATGTCCCTTTTCTAAGACAAAATAGTTTTGAGAGTGTAGGGGTAGGTATCCTTAAGGATTCCTTTCTCATGGGGGTTTTTTCTTTTCCTGCTCCTCCCATTATGTAGGTTTCCACGTTAAATATTATTTCGACTCAGGTGCGACAATACTTAGAATTATTTGATCCTTTGGTAGTACCTGGTCTCAATGAGCATAGTTCTTTTCCTGTGCCAAGTTCGTTAAGCAATGAAACATATGCCTAATATCATAGTTCATTTTCTGTGTCGAGCTTGTTAAAAAATGAAATAGAACCCCCTCCATTCGAATCGAGTTTCACTCTGGATCAAGTACTTGAACCTTCTTTTCTGCCACCTAGTGAAAATGTTCATAATAGTAACCAAACGCCTAAATGAGGAAGGAATAAGAGTCATTGGAGGAAATGATGCTTGGGGGGAAGGTCTCCAACCTATGGACATCATGTTGGAGAGAAACCACTAGATGTTATCACGCAAGCTAAGGGAAACATATCTCTAGAGAGACATCCTGCTAGGAGTGATCCTTGTTCGAGGGTCGTTCCCATCATAATGTAGTATTTTTTCTAGAATGAGCTTAGTCTTTGTTCTTTCTCGTGCTCGTAAATACATGAGAATAGGTTACTGATCTCAATTGGTTTTCCTTCTTGTGCTCTTTAAAACATGAGAATAGGTTACCGAGTATACTTTTATCTCTTTTTCTGACTCGTAAAAGTTATATGAAAAAATGAACTCTTTGGAGTTTCCTCTAAGCTCTTTTCAGACTCCCTAAACATGAAACGATTGTCAAGTGATATTTCTTCCTTTCACACTCATTAAAATGTTTTAAATGGATTCTTTCGAGTGATAGTTTATCTCTTTTTAAACCTCGCTAGACTAATTACGAAAAATGACTACTCTAATCAAGCATGATTAGAATAGTTCTCCCCTGTATTGTTTTACACTTTTTTCGGGCTTGGGAAACTAAATTTATGAAAAATTCATTCATGGAGTCGTCTTTAAGTTCTTTTCAAACTCTCTAAATGTGAAAAACCACTGAGTTTACCTTCTTTGGGCTCGTAAAACTATGCATCGAAGGACCTATGTGACTCCAATCTCCAAGACCCATACAAGACCGAACGCCTCCTTCCTCAAGTTCGTTAAACACATGTTGAGGGACTCATCCGAAGGATGAGATATAATGATCATATGTCATCCTCCTCAAGATCGTTAAAAAATAAAGAGGTACTCATCTATCTGGATGGGAGAAAAATTGAAGGAAGTGGGTCAAGTTTTTTGGAATCCTTTATGGAAACTATTGTCTCCCTTAAACATGGCACTTGTTTGCATCTCGTGTTACAATTGGGTAATATGCTTGTCTCTGAGTCATACCAATTCCATGTGTCGCTATACTTTTTCATTCCAGACAAAGAGTTCTCTTATTTTTCATCACATTATGTTCTTGGTACTCATCGAGTCAATGTTGCCAAGTCACTTGTCATGCCTCATCATGTTCAAGGGAATTTTCACTTCATACCATCCATCTGCAGTAATACCAGTTTTTGTTTCTTTTGTCAGTCCATACTCATTCGATCCACCATCTCACATCAATTTCCTGTGATAGTTTCATGTCGATGATGGGGAATACATCAAGGCCCTCCTTCAATGAATCTTTTCCTATTGACTTCAACACATTATCTGGGAATTAGACTTAGAAACTATTCAGTACCTTGGGACCTGCATGCCACATTGACCTCTGATCGAATGATTCCACAAGTTTTCAACCTCAGCTTATTTATTCACATTTGTTGGAATGTACTAGGGTACCTTGGGAAACATTGACATCATTGGTGATTTCCCTCGCACTTGTTAATGATTTACCTCAATGACCGGTAATCAAGTGGTTTCTATCATTTTCGACATCAAATCATCTATTCACATGGCTAGATTCATACTCCATCGAGATTGGGATGAAGACCCTAGGTTGGGAGCTCACTCTATTATGTGATTTTCCCAAGCTGCGATGGAGATCATTTGAGCATGTAAAATATTTCAGTACAATCACCATGCTAGCAACCTTACTGATATATATATTGTCACATAGATCCACATTGTATTGATTTGTGGCTATGTTTTGTCATCTCGTAGCTCCAATGAGTATTTTTTGTGGTTTTGATCAGTTCATTTCATGGAGGTATGGATCCACATTTTATCTTTGGTGGCCATATCCTTAGTCAGTATTCTCATGGATTTGCAGTGTATTGGTCAGTGGCCATGCTTTGACGCATCTCGTATTCTGAGCATAGGTATTCCTACCTCAGAAATTGAACATATATTAATATTGTTTGATGATTGTTTGCAACTTCTGCTAAGTTATCCCACTCCAACACCCTTGCATTGAATAATTTGTAAAGTGTTTCAGCCATTAGTTTCTCTTCTAACCTCGCACTTTAGGGGGTATCTGTTACACATCAAAATGTCACATTTGTGTTTCACACCCTAAGTGTCGCAAAGTGACATATGCACCTAGGTAAGTGTTGCACACACTGTCGCAAGTGTCGAATGCACCTTCCCAAGTGTCTCATTCATATTGTTGGGTGTATCCATTATGTTCTTGGTACTCATCGAGTCAATGTTTCCAAGTCACTTGTCATGCCTCATCATGTTCAAGGGAATTTTCACTTCAAACCATCCATCTGCAGTAATACCAGTTTCTGTTTCTTTTGTCAGTCCATACTCATTCGATCCACCATCTCACATCAATTTCCTGTGATAGTTTCATGTCGATGATGGGGAATACATCAAGGCCCTCCTTCGATGAATCTTTTCCTATCAACTTCAGCACATTATCTGGGAATTAGACTTAGAAACTATTCAGTACCTTGGGACCTGCATGCCACATTGACCTCTGATCGGATGATTCCACGATTTTTCAACCTCGACTCATTTAGTCACATTCGTTGGAATGTACTAGGGTACCTTGGGAAACATTGACATCATTGGTGATTTCCCTCGCACTTGTTAATGATTTACCTCAATGACCAATAATCAAGTGGTTTCTACCATTTTCGCCATCAAATCATCTATTCACATGGCTAGATTCATACTGCATCGAGATTGGGATGAAGACCCTAGATTGGGAGCTCACTCTATTATGTGATTTTCCCAAGCTGCAATGGAGATCATTTGAGCATGTAAAATATTTCAGTACAATCACCATGCTAGCAACCTTACTGATATATATATTGTCACATAGATCCACATTGTATTGATTTGTGGCTATGTTTTGTCATCTCGTAGCTCCAATGAGTATTTTTTGTGGTTTTGATCAGTTCATTTCATGGAGGTATGGATCCACATTTTATCTTTGGTGGCCATATCCTTAGTCAGTATTCTCATGGATCTGTAGTGTATTGGTCAGTGGCCATGCTTTGATGCATCTCGTATTCTGAGCATAGGTATTCCTACCTCAGAAATTGAACATATATTAATATTGTTTGATGATTGTTTGCAGCTTCTACCAAGTTATCCCACTCCAACACCCTTGCATTGAAGAATTTGTAAAGTGTTTCAGCCATTAGTTTCTCTTCTAACCTCGCACTTTAGGGGGTATCTGTTACACATCAAAATGTCACATTTTTGTTTCACACCCTAAGTGTCACAAAGTGACATATGCACCTAGGTAAGTGTTGCACACACTGTCGCAAGTGTCGTATGCACATTCCCAAGTGTCTCATTCACATTGTTGGGTGTATCCACCCCTTGACACCATGAAAATAGTTTTCCATTACCCCTAATTCATATTGGAAGAATAAACCAATCATTTCAAGGTCAAAACACACCTTTTTCTTGGAAAAATCGACCTTTTTTGGGGAATTTATGAAGGGTGGTGCCCCCTGTCCATGCTGGGGGAGGGCCATGGTGCCACATTTTCCATGTTAGAGGAGTGCCACTATTAGGATGGTGCCCTGTCTCTCACCCTGTGGGAGCACCATTCTTGTGGAGGCAAAAGAGAGATCCTCCACCTTATTCTATGGGCTAGCTCTCTCAAGATAGGGTTGGTTATGTTCAATCCCCATGTTATGGCTTCACCTTAGGACTTGATCCAAACCTTAAGGAAACATATCCTCAACCATATCCTTCATTTTATCATAGTGGTTGTGCCTCTCAAAGCCAAATATTGAAGGAATTTCCAAGGAGAAGGGGGAGGCAATCAGTCAAAGTATCATCATTTTGATCTTGGTAGATTCATGCAAGGGCATGGACGAGGTGATCTTAGAGAGGTTATTGTAGCATCAATCGTGGTTTGTAATTATTCTATTTTTGGTTCTCATTGAATATACTTTTCTTATTTCCTTCAAGCTTGTGTAATCTTGCATATGATTATCTAATATTGCTTTAATATTCGTAGATGAATTTCTTTTACCTAATCAACTAGAGTAGGAGATAGTTGTTTCTATTTTCTTCCCATTGTAGGTATCAATTTGCGCTTGGTAGTTTGAAGATAAAGCTAGGGGATTGAAAGCAATGAGGACAAACTTCGTAAAAAGGTACATCATGCCCCTTTCTCCCTCTCTCTTTCTGATTGGTTAAAATGAGTTTAAGGGATGTTAGTGTCCACTTGTAGTGTTTTTGTCTTGGTATAGGGGTCTGGTAATACAAGGGAAGTTTCACCAGTCCACAGGGGAAACATTCTATAATAGTGACGCATGTCACCAGTGGAATGGTTGATGAGACATGAGTGGTCCCCAGAGGACCCAAAAACCTTTATAGCGTAGACCATGAGTTGGATGGTTAGATTAGGACATAGTTAGATCTTAGTCGTTTGTTGGAGTTTGAAGGGTTGGCAAGGTTAGATAAAGGCATCGTCGAAACAATGAGTGTCATTTATCTACTAATAGGAGAGAGTTTATCTTAGCCATATATCACCTTAGGGTCCATTCTAGTGAGTAAACATAAGTGGTGACATACATTGGAAAGCTCTTGACAATAAGAAGACAACTGTACCCTCAAGAAGAGGTATTGAGATGATTGAGAAAAAGTGAAATTTTACTACCCCATCCCTTCAAAGGGTACTTAGGGGGTTTGGTGTGTTACATAATATATGAGTCAATCAAAATCACAAAACATTCAAAAGAAATACATGTTTTATGAGACACCCTATTTGTTTTTTTTTAAAGAAACTAAAGATTTTATATTATATAAAACACCTTCCCTAAGAAACATAAAAAAAACTAGAAGTTCATTTACAAACATGTGACATATTTCCAAAGTATCTATGCCTCTTGAAACAATGAAAAATATACACACTGCCTTTATAGACATCCACACTATGTGATTACAATATTTCTTGACAAACTACCCTAACAAAAAGATGATTTTGAAATACATTAGTTAATTGTTGGTCCATGGTCTTGCACCCCATGCACTCCACTTTGTTGTGCAAAATCTTCTTCAATATCCATAGGAGTCACTTCCAATCCCTCTTGTCCGTCTTATCAAATCCCATTATGAGAGGCTAAAAACACTTGATATATGGAAAGAGAATGAATGGGATGAGGTATGATCAAAGTTCTTAAAAACTGGCACTATATTATGAAGCTTTCAATGTGATGAGTGAAGGACTGCTCCAGGTTCCCAACTTTATATGATAACCAAAAAAGAGTAGAACAATTTTCTTCAGATATCTCTTCATGATAATGAAGAATTTGTTTGAGTTCCCTCCAAGAAATATCCAAGCTTTGTTTGAAACGTGATCCAAAACTATCAATATATATGAACCACCCTCCTCTTGGTACTAAGTTGATAGACTTGTTTGAGATGAAGGCAAATGGATCACTAACACCAACATCCACAATCCTTCCACAGTCTTGTTCCTATAAACTACATTCACCGTGTCGGGGTGTTTAAGGTCGGAAAAATAAACAAAAATATCATCCTTCCAAGCAAAACATCTTGTTGTATGATAGTACCCAAAATAATAAAGGCTAAGGGTTCCCTCAACATCCTCACCAGGAGACAGATAAAAGAGATAAAGATTTTATGTTTTTCCTATATTAATAGCAACTCATGAAGAAATGATAGAACATAGAACAACTTTATTCAACAAACCAGTCCTCATACCATAGTTACCGCTTAAAAGAACAACAAGACATAAGCTCAAAGGTGAAAGGGACAAATTCCCAAATGAAATCTCACCAGATAATAATCCTGAAGGAATAAACTCAACAAGACAGCCAGACCCTAAGAGAATCGAACCAAAGTGAATACCACCATCAACAACCTCGCCTTCTTAGAAGAAAAGAAGAGGGAATTCACCCAGAAAACTAGAACCAGGGTAAATATTAATGTTATTGAGACTCCACTCAACTAACCAAAGAGAATCTAGGTTTTTAGTATCCAACACAAACACCTCTAAATCACAGACAAAGAGTAGAATGAAAGAGAAAAACTCGTTCGACAGGAATAACCTAGCCAACAAATGGAAATCCTCCAACATCAAGTGCTTTCTAATACAATCTCCAACCAACCTGCACTTCTCCACCTTCAAGACACTGCACCTGTATCCATTGTAACCTCTAACAATGAGATCCATGGCCAAAAACAAGATGTTGAAAAACCCCATCCCACACAATCGAGCATAAATGTGATCCATAATTGTTGCTCGGTAATTGTGAAAAGGGCAGTCGGCCATGTGAACAACCTATTGCACCAGTTATTGTCCAGACTCTAAATTAATTATCCCCGTCAATACTATGGAATGTGCATATAACCCCTATCACCATTGACAACGAATACACCATCTCCTAGCAAGGATCCTTGTTTAGCCCAATGATCTTCTTGGTTGTTTAACTCACATTTGATATGGAAGAACTTGCAATCTTTGAACTCCTTTATAAGACTGAGAGCCCAAGAAATTGCACGTGGAATGGCCTTAGTTCTATTGCCATTGTGATTGATAGGAGCCATAATCACAATCATGGAGTCACCCAATATAACTAGCTTCTAAAGGCCTCTAAGATTTGCTAATCTAACACCTTGCCACAAAGCATATGCCTCAACAATGTTATTTGAAATGTTCCCTAACCCCCAAGCATAGTGAACAATAATATTTCCCTGAGATCACAAATTATCCCCACACTTGTCATCTATATAAAACACCCTATTCTTACATGACAACGTTTAATTATAATTTATTATTTATATAATTTCAATCTAGGTAGAATCTTCCATATGCCATTATTTTATTTTTCAAATTTATTTATTTTTTAAATATTTATAATACAATATTAATAATTAACTTTATTTTAAAAATCACATATATTTAAAAATCACATATATTGTATCTTAATTAGGTTATTTAAGTTATATAATAAGGATTGAACCAGACAACATGTATTCCAAGTCAAAGTCCCTCGCCCAAAACCAATGCATGGGTCCAAGTGCACATTATAGATAAGTTCCATCTTAATCATTTATAAACGTAGAGACATCATTATATTATATTATTGAATGAATGGATCTGTACCCAACATTCCTACTTTATTGGTGGACCAATACAATCTCCATTTATGTTGTTGTAACAAGTGAAATAGTGTGTAGACTAGTGGAGCATTGAGTTGTGCCTCTTCACATGCGCTTAGTTGTGAGGTTAGACCTACGATTATAGATATTTTATCAAAGCTAATTGATAAAATATGACAGTGTGTATACTAGTGGAGCACTGAGTTGTGCCACTTGACATGTGCTTAGTTATGAGGTTAGACCTACGATTATATAGATACTTTAATTTTACTTTGGAAAAACTAATTGATAAAATATGAAATAATGTTATAGTTAGTAACCCATTACAAAGTCAAGGAAAAAACACACTTCCACCAGTGTAATATAATATAATGTAGATTACTATTTTATGTAACATGCTAGTCTAATGCACCCAAAAAGGGTTCCTGTTTTAATATGTATTTTAATTTTAAAAATCATTTCTTAACTATCATACTTCTTAAATGGTTGTATGGAAATGTTAAAGTGCTTTTTAAATTATGGTTTATAATAAGA
>ML781522.1:862232-900177 GCA_009831015.1 Picea engelmannii | reverse complement strand
ATCTAACATGTTGATTCATAGTTATTTTATTACATTCACAATGCTATGTGTTTGCTTGTTAAAATTCATTCCATGGTTATAGTTTTGGTATCTAATATGATTATCATTTCAACACATTGGTGGGCCTATCAACCACTTAGTGTGTAATTCATGGAATCCCCACTAAAACAATAGATAATGGAAACAAAACACATCATTAAGAATTGAATGTAAATCTCTCAACAATCTACCAATATTTTACAACTTTGGTCCAGCTCATCATTAAGAAAATCCATAGTTTTTTTTTTGTTTCACATAAAACTATTTAATGATGATGCTTGAGATTGAAATCTCGATTAATCTTGGTGAAGTTTTCTAACTTGTGTGTTCTTGATTAAGTTTAGATATGAACTTGCACAAAATGAACCTTGTCAACATCAACAAACCTAAAATTGAAATTACAACAATGAAAATTGTGATTTTGTTCATTCAATTTATAGCACGATCAAATATGTAGGATCCCCTCCTTGACTGATGATATGATTTTTTTTTGTTAGATTTATGATCTCTTACTCAAGACAATTTCACAATAAATCCACAATAAATTTGGCACATAAATGGGGTTTTATCATACTCAACACAAAAAAACAGAGATTACATTTAATGCAAATGATAACTATCTCATTCAATTTGCAATAACATGGATAAAACTCAACTAATACAATCTGATAAATTTATTCTTTATGACCTATAAGAATCCACATTTGGGAATAATTTAATGCACTAAGACAAACCCCTTTTCCAAATACCATGAACAACAAATGATTGGCACGATTCAATGAGGAAAATAGAGGTGAGTAGTGGCAACTTGATCTACATTAAAACGACCCCCTTCTGAGATCCCCACAATCTGTAAATAAATGGTATGGACCCCTCCTGAGATCTCCAGGATTTTAAAATAAATGATACATCCCAAGGAGAAGAGTGGAGGTAAATAATGGTAGCTCAACCTATACTGAAACGACCTCCACAAAGCACCCACGAACTCTAAAAATACCCACGACTTGACAAATTGATGTGCCTTCCTTCTTCAGCAATAAATCCCAGTGAAATAGCTATGTGATCTCTTCCACTTGACTGTCTAGGGTAGATTATTCTTACCACTGAACCCAATCGCTCAAGGGTTTCAGTCCCGGAGCCAAAAAGAGCTTTGAAATCTCTCAAATCATTGGTTTAGAGAAAAATAATCATGAATGACAAGAAGGACCTCCAATTGAAATTTTATACCCTTTTTCCTTTTCCACTCTAATAATTAATTATGAAGTAACTTTTAAAATTCTCTCTTTAATATTTCCCCATAGTCACTGAATAGATCCTTTTAATTTAATTATTCAATATCACCTTTAAATGTTAATTTTTCTTCAGGAAACATTTAATAATTAAATTAATTAATTCCCTTGCACCGACTATATCCTACATGAATTAAATAGGATATTAAATCCTCCTGGATTGATCACTTGGAGAGGGACATTAGAGTCCTCCCTTCCCGAGATTGCTTTCCCTCAAGAAATTGCAATATTACCCTGTAGGGACCATAAAATCATGGTTTCAACTTTTCTGCACCACTTTTATTTAGATAAGACTGTCTGTAGGTCTACAACCTCAAGAATACCAAGTCTCCTACCTCAAAACCTCACTCAACCATGTGTCTATCTGCATACATCTTTTGTTGATAATGGAAATCCTACAGGTTATCCTTAAGGACTTTAAGGATATCTTGGCTCTCCTATATATAATCCTTGTCTTTCAGAGCCCTACTATCCCCAAACACCAAATCCACAAATGAAGGACCATCATAACCATATAACGCTTGGAACGGGGTCATACCAATGGAAATATGGTAAGTGGTATTGTAACAATGTTCTCTCATATGTAACCTCTTAATCCATTCCTTTTGTTGTCCTGGCACATAGTTATGCAGATACCCCTCAACCCATTTGTTCACAATCTCCATCTGGCCATCTGTCTGAGGGTGATAACTAGTAATAGGAGTCAACTTTGCGTCGGCTAATCTGAATATCTCCTACCAAAATTAATTGAAGAAATTGTTGTCAAGATCACTAACAATGTACTTAGGCATGGAGCCTAAACACCTCCCTGAAAAATAAATATGCCACCTGCGGTGCCTTATAATCCGATGAAATTACGAAGAAGTGAGCGAAATTGGTCAATCAATCAAGAATTACATAAATTCAATCCCTTCCATGCACCTTCAATAGACTTGTGATGAAATCCATCGACACACTCTCGCCCTTTTGTTCTAGAATAGGCAGAGGTTGCAGTAATCATGTTGGATGAGTATGCTTTGATTTTTTCTGCTGAAAATCATGCATTCCCTCACATGTTGCAATACATTTTCCTTTATTCCCTTCAATGATAACCTCTCCCAGATCCTCCTATAGGATTTGAATTATCCGAGATTCCCTACCAATGGTGTATCATGAATATCCCTCATAATATTCTCCTTAAGTGTGGACTTAGGAGATAAATATATTCGGTCCTTGTAGAAGATAATGTCATCCACCACTCTATACATTTCATCCTGAATATGACCAACCATCAACTCACAAGAAAACGTATTCTTTGAATATTCTGCTAGAAGGTGGGACTTCTTAGCAACTGAAATATGTGTAAGGGAACAATCATCCAGTTTCCTAGAAAGGGCATCAACAACAGTATTTTCTTTCCCTTAACATATTCGATGTCAAAATCGTAAGCTTGTTTCTTTCTAACCCACTTCTTTTGTATCTCATTCAGACCCTTCTATTCCAGGAAATACCGTAGACTGTTGTGGTCAGTACTAACCACAAATATTTCACCTACCAAAAATTATCTGAAATTCACCAAGGCATGCATAATGGTGAGCATCTCCTTGTCGTAGATAGAATAGAGTCTCTCTGGTCCCCTAAGCTTCTGACTCTCTAATGATATCGAATGTGTATTCTACATCAAGACAACTCATATACCCTCACCTGAAGCATCACACCCAAGCACAAAGGGATGAGTGAAATCAGGAAGTACCAATATGGAACAAGTTCTCATCACCTCCTTCAGCCTGCCGAATTCCCTATGAGCTTCTCCTGTCCACCTAAATTCCCTCTTCTTCATGAGATTTGTTAGAGGTGCATCCAATTATGAAAACCCCTTAACAAATTTCCTATAAGTGCACAATCCATAAAACCCACACAAATTTGTAAGGGTCTTAGGCGATGGCCAATCCAATATGGTCTATGTCTTCTCCTAATGCAGCTGCACACCCTCTTCACTGATCCCATGGCCCAAATACAAAATCTTTGTCATGTCAAATTCATATTTAAACACCTTAACATATAACGACTGCTACCCCATAATTCCAAATACCTTGTTTAACTTCCTCAAGTGATCCTCCTATGTCATGTTGTATATAAGGATATTATCAAAGAGCACTAAAAGAAACTTCCACAACTTCTTGTTGAAAATGTGGTTCATGCAAGACTAGAAAGTGGCAGGTGTGTTGGTAGACCCAAATGGCATGACCAAGAATTCATAGTGCCCATAATGACACCTAAAATCACTCTTGTGAATATCCTGCTCCTTAACCCTAATTTGGGGATATCCCCATCGAAGATCAATCTTCGAGAAGTAGATTTCCCTGTGCAATTCATGCAATAGCTCATCAATCATGGGAATATGATTGATCTGGATTATTTTCGGCACGAAACAAGAGAGGGGAAATAATAAATAAATGTATAGAGATATATCATATATCCAATAATCTAACAAAGATATTTCAGAGATACAACCATAAACACAGAGATACAATAATACACAATTTCTATTAATCAACAAAATGTACAAAGCTGTAGAAATACAGAGTAAAAGACTCATAATAATGGTGGAAGCTTATCTCTGAGAAGAGATGTGAAGGATAATCGCATTCGCAAGAATATGGATTACAATGAGGTTCTAAAGGCCTTTTTAACATAAATAAAATCCAAAACCCTAACCCCAGAAGATGAAAAGCCAATTGTTTTGTGGACCCCATTTTGGGTAGTTTGGTGTATCAACTTCACAGGGGCGTAACTTTATAATACGATCTCCGTTTGGGGTGCACGATAGCTCGTTGGAAAGGTATAGTCAAGGAGATTCATTTTGGTGGCTCAATTAGACACCTTGACGTGATCTATCCAAAACAAACTTCATTTATGCCCTCAAAATGGCCCCGAAAGTTTAGGAACCGAAAACCTACTAAAAATAGTAAGTTACCATAAGATTGTTTTGTTCCAGTTGGAATAGGTGGGTGGCCATCGATATCCACCTAGAGTAAGGATATCTATTTTTGATATTTTTCTTATTCATGGCCTAATAGTCAATACACATTCTCATAATTCTGTCATTCTTCTTAACCAAGACCATTGAAGAAGCTAATGGATTGGAATTGGGTCTGATATGCCCCAAATCTAACAACTCCTTGATGGACTTCTCTCTCTCATCCTTGAACTTATTTGGATGCATGTAAGGAGTAGTTATCACTAGTTTTTCCCCTTCTTCTAAATCAATGGTGTGCTTGAAGCCTCTATCAGAAGCTCTCCTTGGAGGAATCTCTCCAAAAAAAATGGTCATGTTTTCCCAACAATGACTAAATGTCTACATGATAAGGTTGGATACTATTTGGAGACCTCTTAGACATAATCAAACACTCTTTTGCATAAGCTACATATCTATGCATGAATATAATTTTCATCCACTTGGCCGAAACAATATTAGGAGTACCATTAGCCATACCCCTCAGAACCACCTTCTTACCATCCACTGCCTTGAATTTTAGCTCCATTGTTTGGAATTTCTAAGAATATTTTTCCAAAGAGTGAAGACACTAAATACCCATGATAGCATTAGTGTCTCCCAGGTCAACTAAATAAAATTCATCTATCACAACGCAGTTTCCCAACGTCACATCCAACCACATCACCTTCTTTGTGCATGTCATATTGAACCCATCAACTACCATTACATTAAATCCATCCAAGTGTTATGCATGAATGCCTCTCTTAACGACCAGATCTAAGTCAATGAAGTTGTGGGTTTTCCAACTATTAATCAAAACTATGACACACTACCCCTGTAATACTCCACAGACTCTAAAAGAGTTAAATCTAGGAGTACGTGATAAACTAGCAATAGTCCCACCCTTAGCCTCCTCATGTGGCTTCTCATCATATGAATTGTTATGCTCATTGTCCTGAACCCTTTTTGTTGCCTCTTCCTCATCACTATCTAGAAGCACCTCTATGTAATGCATCTTACCATTACCCATGCACATATGACCACGTTCCCAAGGTTCCTGATAGCTGAAAAATAGCTTCTTTCTTCTCAATTATTTAAGAGTCTCATCATCCAACTTATCTCTCCCAGACCACTCCTTTTGGAATGGTTTATTGTCTTTGTATTTTCGAGGAAGGAAAGGTTAAGAAGAAAATTTATTCTTTGGGACTGTATTCTCCATGTCTTGTGCTCTAATGATATCATCCTGTAGAGACTCTAGTTTGAAGTCCTTAATCTAACCATGCAGGGGATTGAATAATCCTTCAATGAAAATAATAATTAGCCTATGCTCTGACACATCCGTCACCATGACTGTGAGCCTAAGAAACTCTAAAATTTAAGCATACAATGTCCCAATATGCTTGACTTGAGTTGTGCCAACTCCCTGAAATGAAATTTTGGGTCCTTCTTATCAAATTGATCAATAAGCTTCTACATGAAGTCCAAGTATAAGGTAATACCAACATACCCCAACGTGACTAGCTCATGGTACCACCACTCATGGGCCTCTCCATCAAAATGCAATGTAGCATATTTTATGGTATATGTCTCCAACATAGGATTGAGTTGGAAATATGTGTCCAACTTCTAAACACAAGCTCTGGTAGTGCATTTGTTTGAGCCATCAAAGGAAGGGGTACACAATTTCCCAACCTTTCGTTGAAGATCTAGATTTAGCAGCCTCTGTTGTAATCCCCTTGGTATATTCATGTACTTAATGGCACAAAAATCCTATAAGGACATAGCTACATGAAATTCCTCTCTAAGAGTCTGATAATACCTCAAATAATTAGTAAATCCTTCACCTAGCCCTTGTTGTCCCTGATTTTCATCTTATTTTCCTTCCAAGAACTGAGGTAAGAGAGATCTAGGAGTAATTCTACTAGTTGTCCAACTGTTATTCTATGCAATAATATGAGTGTTTCTCTCTTCAATGTGATTCCCATTGTTACCGTTAGTCCCTCCTAAGCCATTGTTGGCAACATTGTTTTGGTTTCCTTGATTATTTGTTATAAAATGGGTAAGAAGTTGAACCAGTGGTTGTTTCTCTCTTCCAAGGTCATTCAAAATACTCATAGTGTTACCCTCATACCATTCATTCATGTCCCCCATGTTTTCCTCTTCTTTTGACTCTGAGTGAAATGTGTTCTCATCCCCTCTCTGCCTTCTACTCTTGTATGTGATATATTCCCTATCCCCCGGAGTCATTAAAAAGCATGCAAGTAACAGGATGGAAAGAACACCAACTCTGTTACCATCGTAATATCATGTCCTTGACTGCTGACATGCTTTTGTTTTTGTTAGATTTATGATCTCTTCCTCAAGACAATTTCACAATAAATCCAAAATAGATTTGGCACACAAATGGGGTTTTATTGTACTCGACACAAAAAAGAAGAGATTACATTTAATGCAAATGATAACTATCTCATTCAATCTGCAATAACATGAATAAAACTTAGCTAATACAATCAGATAATTTTTTTCTTTCTGACCTGTAAAAATACACATTTGAGAAATATTTAATGCACTGAGACATCCCCTTTTTTAGACACCATGAATAGTAAATGATTGGCATGATTCAATGAGGAAAATAGAGGTGAGTAGTGGCAGCTCGATATGCATTGAAACAAACCGCTTATGATATCCCCATGATCTATAAATAAATGGTATACCCCCTCGTGATATCCCCACGATATGAAAATAAATGATACGACCCAAGGAGAAGAGTGGAGGTAAATAATGGCAGCTCAACCTATACTGAAACGACCTCCACAAAGAACCCACAAACTTTGAAAATGCCCATGACTTGATAAACTAATGTTCCCTCATTCTTCAACAATAAATATCAGTGAAAGACCTATATGATCTCTCCCACTTGACTAGATAGGGTGTATTAGTCTCACCATTGAACCCAATCGCTCAAGGGTTTTAGTTCCAAAGCTAGAAAGAGATTCGAAAGCTCTCAAATCACCAGTTTAGAGAATAATAATCATGAATGATGAGAATGATATCCAATTGCACTTTTATACCCCTTTTCCTTTTCCTCTCTAATAATTAATTATAAAGTAACTTTATAAAGTCTCTCTTGAATATTTCCCCAAAGTCACTTAATATCACCTTTTAATTTAATTATTCAATATCACTTATAAATTTTGCTTTTTCGCTAGGAAACATTAAATAATTAAATCAATTAATTCCCTTGCACCGACTATATCCTAGGGTAATTAAATAGGCTATTAAGTCCTCCTGGATTGATCACTCAGAAAGGGAAATTACAAAATCCTCACTCCTTTGTTCTCCAAAATGGTCCTTCCCTTTTTCCCAATTTTATACATATTTATCTATCACACTCTTTCACTTTCTTCTTCTTGTTTCTAGAAACAATGACATAAGTGTGATGATACCTTGCAAATATTTTGAGAATTCCCCATAACTATCTTTCCCCTTCCCCTATCCCAAGCCCAATATCAAGGAAACATATCATTTTTTACTCTAGGTGGGATTATTAAGAAAGCTAGGGAGAAGGTAACATAATTTGTAATATCATCAAAATTATGCATTAGGGATTATGCTCTAACATACTACTCTTTCATGCATTTTCACATGGTTTGAGAGAAAAAGTGAATAATCAACATCCTCAATAAAAATAACATACTCGGTGGTCTCGTTGAGTAATTTCCCTTATTTTCATGTTTGTATGGATCATGAGAAGATCTAAATCATAAACATATTATCCCAAATAATAAGAAATGGATATAGTCATGCTAGATTTTCATATTCGTAGATTCCTATAAAGAAGTAGGGTCTCTTCATCGCTTTTATAGTATTTCGATATAATTAACACCCTTCAACAAAGGCCTCAAGATCTACAACAATTTCTTATTTTCTATTGAGATCTAGAATGAACAATGACTCCCATGGTTAAGAAGTTGGAGTAGGATATGCTCAAAATATGAATATAAGATGCAATTATTATGCAATATGGATAGATAAATTACATCCTCTCTTATATGGGTGTCCACAATAATCCTTTGATTGTGTCTAAAGTTTTATATTGTCTTTTTTAACACTTTGAAATTCCTCCAAAAAAAATGTGGCTCAATGTTTATAAGTTTTTATTATTATTGATGTATGCATAGCCCATCAAAAGGTTATAGTTATGTTAAACATTATTATTCAAGCTAACATTTTTAATATTATGAAACTTCCATATTCGTATCAACAAGAGTGCTTCGTTAATATTTTTCAAATACTATGCAAATTAAAATAATATAAGTAATTCGAATACTTCAGACAAAATACTTTAAAGTTCAAAGAAAATACACCTCTGTCATACATCTTCCAAATTGAAAATAATCCCATTACGAAGGCAATGGAAGGTATATTTTTATTGAAATACGAGTCTACTAAACGCACTGATGCAAGCTTCCCTTGCTTGGTCTGATGCATGTTGTGTAATAAATGCTTCATTTTCATCCACCATCATTTCTCTAGAATGTAACAAATTCTCTGGAATGTAACAAATTCTCTGGAAAACTTGACAGAAATACAAGAGCAATATTTGATACAACATCATTACAATAGTTTTCTTCACAGGAAAAAAGAAAAGGGAGATGAAGATGAAGATTAAAATGACGATGACAATGATTAAATCCCACCACAGCCACCATCACCACTGACATTATCACGAGGAATTATAGGAGGAAATTCCATATGAGCACAATACACCATTCTTGTTGGGATCCCACTCAATCCAGAAGGCCATAACAAGAGCACTCTAGTAGTTTTCAATTTGGATGCAAACATCGACACTAACATGCTCATATAAATCTTCGAGGCATTCAATATGTATGTATTTTTCTCTCTGTGTTTTGGATTTGATGATTTTTTCTTGATTTGTATATCAGTTTTTTTCCTATGGCTCCCATTTTTTGTTTTGTAGGTGTCATGAAGGAGCTCAAGGAGACTCTAACTAAGCAACAACACAAGTTTGTTTGTATATCTTTTTGACACATAGTTTTGTTAACTCTTGTTATCTTGCACCAAGCACCCGAAAGCGCAACACAAATCTAAGGATAAGATGAAACGATGGAAAAAACCTATGGAGAATGAAATGCTTAACAACTAGAGGTGTATAGATAAATAAATTATTGATAGTTGGAGGTGTATAGATATAAGGTGGTTTGAATGATAGGTTTTACCTGGTTGACAGGTTTTGGGTAAAAGTTGTCGCTATATAATGCCTTCGACATAAATAGTTTTTTTTTCCAATGTAAGTTTTGTTTAAAAAAATATTTATAAAACAAATATTTGTTTTGTTTTCTAGCGTGTATGTTACCTATGGGACTAGCCTATGGTCTAAGAAACCACGGCCCAAGGGCATAGAAGCTGTCAAAATCACCTAGGGATCACACCCGACCTGGGCCACACCAACCCTTAACATGGCTAGATGTTTTTGGGTGTCTCCTCCTGGCTACCGCGAGTTTCAAACCTTGGACGCCTTATAAAACGAAGCCCTCAAAATACAATCGCACTAACAAGATTTAAACTTTATAAATAAATATAATTTATTAATAATTATGCAATTTTTATTAATAATTTTGTTTTGAGTAAAGTTTAAATTATAAGATAACTAAAAATTAAATTTCATAATGATAGATTTATGTATCATGATATTTGGAGAGCTCTTTTATATACAAATTATAGCCTCCTCCACCTTGAGATATATTTTCTTTCTTTATTTTCCTTTCAATATTATGATTTATGATTTTCTTAATAATGAGTTAATGAATGTGGTGTTAATAACTCTTTAATTCTTTAGAGAGTTGTGAATGTAACTGTACATACAATTTGAAGTAAAAATACATCCAATGGTCTTATCTAAGTATTCTTCTATTATTCTTAGTGAATTGATTAGGTGTTGTATTTTGTATTTTTTCTTTTGGTTATGTAAAGCATTCATCTTGGATGATTTATGAACCTAAGTAACATTTTTTGAATCTAATTAGTATTTCTAAAGATGACAATTTGATTATATTATTATGATTATATATATGGTCTCGGTGGGTTAGATAGAGTGGTTGAGAGATGTGGTTTACATGCAAGAGCTCATCGGGTCAAGTTTCTGGGCATATATTTTGTAGAGATTGTTGGGCCTCTCTTGATGTCACCATCGGTTCAGGTTACCAAAAATGCAACTGGCTAGTTTACCTCCTATACCATCCTCAAAATGAGGCGAAGTATCTGGAGGGTTTCTTGGGATGTGTTATACACACACACACACACACATGATTATTATTACCATTCACTAAAATATTTTTTGATTTGTCTAATCTGTAAATTGTCGTGGATATTCCATTAGAACAATTTGTCATAACCGATCATAAACTATTATGAAATATTATATTTTTGTAGTTTATTTCCTTAGACCCGGAATTAGTTAATTACTAGCCTTGCTTGAATTTAAGAAATAAATAAAATATAAAAATGAAAGAATAGGCACAAAATACACACCATCCACAAATGAATACAATATTTGACTTTGGAAACCCAATACGAGAGAAACCCAACCAAAAATTGAGGTTTATGCTCTGCTCTCTTTGCTTTAGTTATAAAATGCACATAAAAAGGAATGGGAACTCACTATGGAGTTACCTTTTGACACTCTAGCTTAAACGACTTCTATAGAATCCTCCTCCTCCACTATTATGCTCACAAAATACCACTCTTAGATGTTTTTCTCAGCCATGGAACAAGATGTAATGTAAAAGAATGGAACCCATTCTCCTCCTAGTAGCCATGTATTTAACATAGCCCGATATCCATCTAGGGGTATGGTTTTAACTTCCTCAACCCTCAATTAGTGATAAGGCTTGGACCTTATAGGATTGCTTGAAAGTACCCACATGGCTAGCCCCATATGTTTTTGAGTAATTGGAGGTGACATGAAATCTACTCGTACCATGGTGGTCAACACGATAGGTCAGCTTGTGAGAGGCATAAATTTTGCATATGAACTTTGCTTGAGGTGATTCTTGCACTATTGGAAAGATCTTAGAGTACGAAATATAGAATATTTCTCCATAGCATGTTTGGATCCAAAAAAATGTTATTTGATGCCTCAAAATGGCTCTAGAATATTTCAAATGATTTTTTGGACCCAATTTTCCAAACTGGGGCCTATCGCTAAAATGGTTGATCTGTACACTGATGTGGATATTCCACTGGAATAGTTCATCACAACATATTTGATAAATAAAACTAAAATCTACATTGTGAAGGTTAGATTCCTTTAGATTCTAGAATATTTAGTTACTGATTTTATGCTTATGCATGAAATAGATAAAATGTGGAAAATAGAGAAAAGTAAAATACAATCACACACCATCCACAAGATAACACAATTAT
This sequence comes from Picea engelmannii, assembly GCA_009831015.1. Taxonomy (NCBI): domain Eukaryota; kingdom Viridiplantae; phylum Streptophyta; class Pinopsida; order Pinales; family Pinaceae; genus Picea; species Picea engelmannii. The sequence continues at coordinate 888,423 of ML781522.1, read as the reverse complement.
TTTCTCTGGGAAACCCTTATGTGAGAAAACCCATCTAGAAGGTGAGGTTGCTCTACTCTCTTTTCTCTGGTATGGAAATAATGCAAGTACAAAGGAGAAGGAACTCTCTATGTAGTTACCTGAGACATGTGGCCTGTTAGGTTGCTACAAAACATTAACCCCCTTTGTTATGCTCTCTAATTTTCCACTCCCAGTTGTTATGCTCTATTATGGAACAAAATACAATAACATAGAATGGAACCCCTTCTCCTCCTAGTGGCTCGGTACTTAACATATCTCGATAGCAATATAGGGGTAGGATTTTGACTTCATCAACCCTCAATTGTGGTAGGGTTTTGGACCTTACATAATATTCTTGAAATTGAATACATGGCTAGCCCCATATGCATGAGTAATGAAGGATGATGTGGCATACTCTCGTACCATGGTAGTCAACATGATAGGTCAACTTGCATGAGGCATAACTTTTTCAAATGAGTTCTAATTGATGTGATGTTTGCATCGTTGGAAAGGTATCGATGTGTAGAATATCTTTATGGGGTCTAAATATGATGGGAAAGTTTTAACCCCCAAAAATGTCGTTTGATGCCCCAAAATGGCGCTGAAAGGTTCCAAACCTTAATTTTCCAAACTGGGACCTGCCACTAAAATGGCCCTACAAGATGATTCCTCCAAATTTTTCCACTCTAAAATGATTAATATATATGACAAACAATATAATCATCCAATCCAGATCAATGGATTTGCAAGCTGATTCCTCCAATTGTTTCCACTCTGAAAGAATTGATATAGATGAAAAATAATATAATGATCCAATCTAGATCATACCTCCCCATTTAGGGAGAATTTTGGTCTCAAAAATATTTACTAAATGAGGTGAGGTAATTTTTCCTCTACCTTCTCCTTGGAGTACCATTTCACTTTTCCTAGTAGTTTTCCTTTCAACCCAATCTGCCAAAGGTCATGTTGCCTCTCTCTTGTAGTTCTAGACTTCTTTTGCAAAATTGTGTCTTCTACCAACTTTGCCTGAGCATTCGGTGCTAATTCCTCTATGGTAGGTAGGACCTACTCCTCCTCCTGATCCAACATGGAAGGTTCATAGAGTTTCAAATCCTTCACATTCACTATTGAGTAAATGCACATGTATGGGGGTAAACTGAGCCTGTAGGCGTTATCTCCCACCTTCTCCAATACCTCAAAAGGGCCATACCATAGTGCCTTCATATTCTTACCAAGACCCTATAGTATTTCCTTTTTCAACTGCAACCAAAAATCTATCTCCCAATTTGAATAATTTTTTTTTCTATGTTGATCATGTCATGCCTCGTACATTTCCCGTGAGTTCTTTAGTGTCTCCTGTACTTGCAAATGGATTTTCCTAATCTTTTCGATAAAAAAAATCTCCTCTTCTAATGCTTATCCTCTGGTGTCTTCCCTCACTACTCCTTGCTATCCATATGAAACATACAAGGGAGAAGGTGAAAAATACCCAAATCAAGTTTGAAAATGTGATTTACCAATAGAAGTATGGACTACTCTCTTATAAGAGTGTTGAATATAGATTAGATTTCCATCCCAGATATTTAGATGATTATGATTGTAACCCCTCAAAATATGCACCAAAGTCATGTTGACTACTTTTTTATTCCCATATATCTGTGTGTGGAATGTTGTAGATCTCTTAAACTTCGTGTCCATATTCTCCCAAAGTGTATTCTAAAAGGCAAATAGAAATACGGTATCACTTTTTGAGATGATACTCCTTGGTATTCCAAAGTGCACCCATACTTGTTCAAAGAACATGTTTGTTTCTTCTTGTCCTCTAATGGTATTTTTACAAGGCATAAGAATGCACATCTTGTTGAACATGTCAACAACTACAAAACGATAGTCATGTCCCTTCCTGGCTGTTGGTAATCCTCCCACAAAATCCATGGAAATTATTTTCCAAGGTCGAGTGGGTATAGGTAAGGGATGGTATAGACCTTGCTTTATGTTACAATAAGTATACATCCTATAATATATCATGCTACATCTTATTACATTTTGGACCAATACACGTACCTTTGTAAGTTAGCAATTGTCTTCCCAACACCAAAATATCCTGCAACCTTGGAGGTGTGAGCCTCTTTGATAAGTTCCAATCTTTTACCTTTAAGAACACATAGCTTGTCTAGCTTGTAGAGCAACCCATTCTGTATATGATAGTCAGTCTTTACGTCATCTTATTCTACATGAATTTGGCCATGTAGTTGTTGAAACACCTCTTTGAAGCCCTCATCTTCTATGTATTCCTCTTTATATGCATCATGGGTAAAATATTCCATGTGCATAATAGTTCCTAAAGATGTAATCTTAGATTTGGGTGGACTTGAAAGCATGTTTTCCAACTTATTAGTGCTTCCCTTCTTATACTTGATGATAGATTAAATTGTTGTAAGAACCTGATCCACTTGTAATGTCTAGTTTGTTGTAGATTACTCTAGGCCTACAAATACTATAATGGTTGACGATCTATGTGGATGATGGTCTCCTTTCCCATCGGAAAGTGCTTCCACTTATTGACAACTTGAACAAAGGCATAGAGTTCCTTGTCATAGGTAGGGTAGTTGAGAACTATCCCATAAAATATTTCAGAATGATAGCAGACATGTCTCCTTCCTTGCATTGAAATTGCTCCCATGGCATACCCACTTTCATCTATCTCCACTTCGAAAGGATTTTTCAAGTTTGGTAATGCAAGAATTTATTCTTGACTGATCTTTCTTTTCATCTCATCGAAATTATTATGTTGATTATTCCCCTACTAGAAACTCTTACCACTCGTTGTTATGGTGTGGAGTGGTGGAGCTATTACTAAAAAATGAAGCTATGAACTTCTGCAAGTACTGTGTTTCCCCAACAAAGATTCTAACTTCAGTGGAATTTGTAGGAATTTCCATTTCATGATGGCCTCCGTCTGTATGGGATCTATCTTGAGTTCCCCTCCACAGATCACATACCCCAAATACATCAATGACTGTTGCGAAAACTCACATTTCTTGAGGTTAGCCAATAGTTGGTGCTTTTTCAGGGTATCTAACACCTACATAAGATGTGATATTTGATCTTTCCATGTATATATATACACCAATATATCATCCAAATATACTATAACAAATGAATGTAAATATGGGTGTAATACATCATTCATCGGTCTCATAAATGTAATTGGTTTATTACATAAGAAAATGGCATGACCATCCATTCATACAAACCTTGCCTTATAATGAAGGAGGTCTTCCAGGTGTCTTCTTCTTTGACACGTACCCAGTGATATACTGATTTTAGATCCAACCTGGTGAAGTACTTGACGTGCTACAATTGGTCTAACAAATCATTGATTCTAGGTAGAGGGTACCGACTCTTGAGTGTAGTCTTGTTTAAATCTCTTTAATCAATACACATCTACCAAGCCCCATCCTTCTTGGGTACTATATTGATAGGTTATCCACAAGGTGAGGTGCTTAGTCGAATCCCTCCCTACTCCATGAGTTGTTGCAACTGTTTCTTCACTTCATTTGCTTCCAAAGCAGACTGTCTATATATTCCAATATTCGATACCAATAATTGTATTTCATGCTCCACTTCCCTCTTGGGTGGTATCCTTGTAGGATCTTGGAACACACCTTTGTATGCATGTAGAAAATCCTACAACTGATTTTTTTTTATCTTTAGTACACTCCTCCATGGATGCCTTTACTCTTATTAAATCATCATTAGATTGATTTTCTCTTAAGAAAAGTAAAACATATTTCTTACTAGAACTAATCAACTTCTTGGCTTGGTTGGCTCTTACCAATGAGATCTTCGATTTAAATTTGTGTGCATTGATTATGTAGGACTTCCCATATTTGATCAAGCAGTATTGGTTGCCTCTTCGCATGAATATTGCATCCCTCATATACAAGTAGGGGCTCCTAAACACTACACCACACATGTTGAGGGGTACTACATCCAACACCACTTCATCAATAAAGTGTGCACTTATTGCAAATTTAATATTACATTGTTTCATTACCTTGATCTCTACATCCTTATTTACCCAACCCAATGGATAGGGGCTAGGATGATCACAAACCTCCAATACAAGCTTGCTAACCAAATCTGTTGATATGATATTAGTAGAACCGGAGTTGAACAGAGCATCTATATTGGTCATCTTGAGTTTGATCTTGATGTGGAATATTTTTTCCATATTCTTCTCTTCCTGGTGATGAAGGCTACTCATATTCACCTCCTCCTAAATTGATGTGCAAAAATTATTCCCATCCACACCAAATCTACTTTCAACTTGATTGCTAAAATCCATGCCTATAATATTATTTTTCTTTGCATCCTTCTTGTGGTTCTTCAAGTTAAACTCTAGATGTAGTTTCCAACACTTTTCCTTAGTGTGACCATCAATGTTGCAATGGCTACAACTATTGTTGGGATCATTGCACTAATGTGTAGTGTCTTTCATCTTATTATCCTCCTCCACCCTTCCACTTATTCTTCCCCTCCTTGGAAGCTTCCTAGTGCTCTTTATGCTTGAAACCGCTTGGATTCCCTTTCTTGTGGCCTATGTTTTCGAGATATTGTGCATGTACACATACCTCATTCACTATCCTTGGCTTGAAAATCATCACTTGGTTTCATAGATGACTATGTAGACCCCCTAGATACTTGAGGAGTACATATGGGTTCTTGGGAGAGATACCTAGCATGATGGCCATCTTTCTGAACTCAGTGGTGTACGCATGTACACTCTACCCTTGTCTTTTCCATAAGTAATACTAATGATTCCATTGGTCCTCTACATACCAAATAGGGTAGAAATGGGACTTAATGAGGGTTTTGAAATCCTCCCACTTAAGTGTCTTCATGTGACTTTCCCACCAGGTTAAAGCATGGCTCTCTAACATCAGTCTGACAAATTATATCTTTTGCTCCTCATCTATATGGTGAATGTTGAAATAAACTTCTAGTTGTTACAACCAATGATTTAGTTTTAATGCATCAATCTCACCTTGGTATGGCTTTATTTCCACTTTCCCTTCCATATCGAATATGGACTATCAATGGTTAAAAACACTCGAAATGGGCTACTCTTTCTCAAGATATTTCCTCGACTCCTTTTTTGGGTCTTCATTATCTCCCGATTTACCTTCTGATCTGATCTCAGAGTCAGAGCCTTCAATATCTCCATACGATTTGAGCTTTCTTGCTAAATCCATTATGAGGAGGGACATATTCTGAGATATTCCAATGGATTTCTCCTCCATCCTAACAAATCTCTCCTAAATCTCTCCTATGTTGGATCTTGAGGGTTGTTATGAACATACTCGTCGATCATGGATAGGGTTCTACAAATTTCTTCTTAAATTGATTCCTAGATCCCCGCAACTTCCCACAAATACCCCAAAGAAACCTTGCTCTGATACTAATATGATCCATAAATTGTCGTGGATATTCCACTAGAACAATTTATCACAACATATCTTAAATATTCTGAAATCTTAGATTTTTGCAGTTTATTTCCTTAGATCCCAAATTAGTTAATTATTATCTTTGCTTGAATTTAAGAAATAATTGAAATATCAAAATGAAGGAACAGACATAAAATAAACACCATCCACATAAATGAATACAATATTTGACTTGGGAAACTTGATACGAGAGAAAAACTAGCTAGAAGGTGAGGTCTACACTCTACTCTCTTTGCTTCAGTTATAAAATGCACATACTAAGGAATGAGAACTCACTATGGAGTTACCTTTTGGCACTGTGACCTAAACAACTACTATGAAATTCTCCTCCTCCTATGTTGTTCTCACAAAATATCACTCTCAGATGTTTTTCTTACTCCTCCTATGTTATTCTCACAAAATACCACTCTCAGATGTTTTTCTTAGCTATGGAACAAGACACAATGCAAAAGAATGGAACCCCTTCTCCTCCTAGCGGCCTAGTACTTAACATAACTTGATAATCATCTAGGGGTAGGGTTTTGACTTCCTCAACTCTCAATTAGTGATAAAGTTTGGACCTTATAGAATCTTCTTGAAAGTCCCCACATGGATAGCCCCACACATTTTGACTAATGGGGGATGAAATAGCATTCACTCATACCATGGTGGTCAACACGATAGGTAAACTTGTGAGAGGCATAACTTTCACATACGAACTCCGATTGAGGTGATTCTTGCACCGTTGGAAAGGTATGAATGTGTAGAATATATAATCTTGCTACAAAGAGGGTTTGGACCCAAAAAAATGCCATTTGATGCCTCAAAATGGCTCCGAAATATTTTGGATGGCTTTTTGGACCCAATTTTCCAAATTTCATCCTGCCGCTAAAATGGCTTTGCAAGCTTAGTCCTCCAATTTTTCCACTCTAAAAGCAACGTGATAGATGACAAATAATATAATGATCCAATTTGGATCATTGTCAGACCTTAAGAAAATTTATAAGGAATTAGTTTAATTGGTGTTACCTTATATTTCTATGATAAACAAGGTTATATAGAAACTTTCATAGCTCTTATTGGTTTCCATGATTGAACAAGTTATGAAGATCATTATAGTTAAAAATATTGTGAAATTGAGACTTAATGCCCGCATAGGCAGAGCAAGGTTAAAAGAAAAAATTGTTTATTCTCCACCCTCTTAGTGTTACAAAAATCACATGTTCTTTCTTCTCATGGTGTTTTAGGTTTTTTCCAATGTCTTGTTTCATTATGGAGCTCATACGAGTTTATTCTTACTTTAGTAATTTTAATTTTTTTTTTAAGTTAGCTATAGTAGAAATATAATTTTCATCTTCTAACTTGGGGTTAATGATCTATTTAAAATACATCAACTTTCTCTTATTCTCTATTTCTTCATAAAACCATAATTACTCTTTAAAACTAATCGTAATATTGTTTTTAATTTTATTGATATTTTGAAGAGTGACCCCCCCTTTTATCGTCCAATGGTCTAGCCAAACATCGAAATCTTTATGCCACCCTCTCTAACCTTAAGTTATTTTTAATAGAATTCGAAGCAATACTAGGAAACCTCATGTCCTACATGTTAATTATCGTATGCTTATAAATTAGGTACTTAATCATAGCCTTACTCTCAATGAGTAAAAGCCAACCCACAAAGAGTGGGATCATATAAGATATATTTATCTTAATTGTATGATTTTAAACTATAATTACATTATATTCAATATAACATAGTCAACCACTCCATGACCATGCCATAAATACAAATTATTCTATTAAATTTTGACCATTACCTTAAACCATTACAAATTACTAAAAACTTTACAATTGAAAAATTCAATGAATTTTTTTCAAAAATATTTTTTAACTAAAACTTCAAAAAAAATATGTGCAAAATAATTCAAAATCACACCAATCTTAATAAGAAAAATACCACCAACAAATCACATATTTCATACACATCTTATCCCTTATGATTTAAGCATTATAACAACCGATAATCCATTTTCCATTAAAAGGGAATAAAAACAACCTGCTAGTAAGGATTATATATATAAAGCGATATCCCTAATGATTTAAGCATTATAACAACTGATAATCCATTTTCCATTAAAAGGGAATAAAAACAACCTGCTAGTAAGGATTATATATATAAAGCGAGTGTAGCAAAACATGTCTATAGATTAACATCGCATGCCATTATTTTATGTGGGTACTATTAAAACATGTCTATTACAAAATCAAACCTTCATAAAGTGGATACTATTCCCATACCATTAATGAAATTCAAAGGTGGAAATGATAAATTCAATATGATGGCCTAACTCTTACAGAAAACAAAAGATGAATTAAAAATGATGACCTAACTCTTCTAGAAAACAAAAGATGAATTAAAAATGATGACCTAACTCTTCTAGAAAGCAAAATATTTCAAACGTATCTTCAATGTGATTGTAAGTAGAAAAAATAAAATCAATGGGACTATTTCCATAGTCCCATTGATATCTTATCTACCTAAAATTAAAATATCAAATGCATTTCTCTCTTACACGTAATTGTTGTTAGATGTACCTTTCAATTTTCCTCCGTTTATGGCATGTGATCTCATATTCATTATTATCAATGCCACGCCCATCACTTATACTATACATATTTATTATTATCAATGAAAGTCTTATACCATACATAATGAAAGTATTTCAATTTGTAGTGTGAAATTCTAATGGAATGTCACTTTTGAAAGCTACACTTTTAAAAGAAACACTTACTAGAATTCCCCATCACCTTATGGCAATGGATGCTTGGAGTCAACTTGTATCCATTAGTGTAAAATACTTATGATATGGATTAGCAATAAGATACTTATGATATGGATTAGCAATAGCAATTTAGAGTTAAAGTCGTATGTGTTGTTGGATGTTGATTTATTAATAAAGTCTAATGTAGTGTCACTTTTGAAAGCAACACTAACTACATTTACAAGTACAAATATTAACCATGGAATTCCCAATCACCTTATGGTAATGGATGTTTGGAGTCAATTTGGATCCATTGGTGTAAGATACTTATGATATGGATTAGCAATTTAGAGTTGAAGTGGTATGTGTTATTGGATGTTGATTTATTAATAAATCTAGCATTATATGGATTAAATATTGATGCATTTTTAATAGTGTGTTATAAATTAAGAATAGTTCATGCATGATAAGTAAACACAAGTGAAATGATCAACCTTAAAAGTATATTTGATGCAAATTATTTTTAATGCATTCAAGGGTGAAAAGATTCTAATGCAAATCAAAATTATGATAAGGTATAGATTAATAGCCCCTTTCACCCAGTGGGAGTAATAGTCAAAAGCATAGATCAATAGTCCCCCTCCTAATGGGAGTAATAGTCCCCATTTCATCAAAGGTGTAAGTGGAAGTCGTCATTGCATCAAAATTTGAGGTTTAAGAAGAAACTTTTTGTGTGTTATACAACAAGTGAGGAAACTTCTATTACACCTCCTAAAGTGTGAAATACTTTCCTTATATTGGGGTTGAAGAGTCATTTTATCCTTATGTTGTGTATGACATGAAATCTAATGATCAAAAGGAGTCGAGACACTTAATTTTGGGCCAATGTCAACTCAAGACTCTAGATGTAATATACGATGTGTAAGTATTGGACGATTGTAAAGGCCATATGAACTCAACATTGAAAATTGGATGCATCCTAAGATATCGTGGAAAGTCGAGCTTGAATGTATTGTCTCCACTCTACTTGATGATGATTTTTTAATTGTATCATAATGATCTAAGCATATAATGTGGGCCATATAACCTTTCTTTCTAGATATGGAGCTGAAACATATCCCCATTTAAGAAGTTATGTGGGATGAGATGCTTGTCATGGAATTGCTTATAATATGTTGAGGTTGAGATTCATTGTAAAAATTCATCTACATATCATTAAACAATTTAGATGTGCTTCTACTCAATCATGATTGTAAATTTGTTGGCATCCATAAGTGTGTTGACTATTAAAAAAATATTTCTTTTAATTGATGCACAAGTGTATTTTGCATTGATACTCAAGAACAAGATTCATTTCCTCCTTCCTAAGGTTTCAAATGGCCATGAGTGTAACAAACTTGTTCATGTAGTCATCAACATACTAATCATGGCACTAAAGTAGTGTTTTTTGTTTCAAGTATTGATATCCATGATGTTGGACATGGTGTTATGGTGTTGGAATTGATGTCAAACAAGGCCAATATGATCAATGTTGGACATGGTATTATGGTGTTGGAATTGTTGTCAAGAAGATCAATATGGTATTGTCATTAAGAAATAATATGTCTTTGATATCCTAAATCTCGGGAGAGATAGTGTAGTAGGTTGCGCAGACCACATAGCGTGAGGTGCAGAGGAATCCAATATAAACCTAAATCTCAGGAGATGTAGCATATTAGGTTGCATGGAATCAGAGTGCGTAGTGTTAAGACCTTTGGAAAGGTTGAAGGAAAATCTTGGGAGATGTAGCTTATTCAATTGCACAAAAGACATAGCTTGAGATCCTAAAAACTCAGGAGAGATATTGTTGGATAGATCGCGAAGAAGTCAAAGCGTTGTGTAGACAAAGATCCTTTGTAAAGGATCATGGAATTGTGACCATTCCCTTTTGAATTTTGGGAGCAATCACAACCATTGAATCAAGGAGTTCTATATTGTTATATCAGGAGCCAAGTAAGAAAGATCCGTCAGATCTAGTTGAAAAATTTCGGGTATAACAAGGACCATTAGATCGAGGTAGAGCTAGAAGCTGAGAGAGATAAGTCCCAACCGCCAGATCGTGAGAGATTAAAATCGCCAGATCTAGATTTCAAGTATAACCAGAGCCACCAGATCAAATTGATTGATCCTCAGTCGTTGATCGAATCCAAGTAGGAGATAGAAATCTTCAGGACTACGAAACTTTTCCACTTCGGTGAATATTGGAGACAAGGTAGAGGCATGAAATCACGAAGTCGCGAAAGCCCTGAAATCCTGCCAACCATCGGATCAAAGAAGAAATTCGAGTGAATTTTCGACCGTCCGATCAAGTATAGTGGAAGGATAGGGTAAGCCACAAATTCCCAAAGTCACTTAGTGATGAAGCCCTGAAATCCTGCCAACTGTCAAATCAAGGAGAAACTTCAGGTGAATTCTCGGCTGTCTAATTGAGTATAGTGGAAGGATAAGGTAAGCCACAAATTCTTGAAGTCACAGAGTGTCGAAGCCCTAAAATCCCACCAATCGTTAGATCCAGGGAAGAATTCAGGAGTAATGCGAGCCATTATATTAAGAAGTGGAAGGATGGCATAAGCACTTCAGAGGTATAGCTCTGGGGGAGTTGAACGACTTCAGAGTTGTAATATCCCGGAGTCCCAGAGTACCAAAGTTCCAAAATAAATAAAGACCACCCATCTCAACACTTGATTAAGTCATAGTCATTGGATTAATCCAGTGGAAGGATAGCCTAAGGGGAATCTATCAACCGACAGTAAGCAGTCAACATTACTTTATGACCACTACGGTAGGTCAAACTACGGAGAGATTGAATGTTGTAAAGGGAGAATAGTCTGAAGGCTGAAGTCTAGAGGACTTGGTTCCAGCCCCCAGTTACAGGTTATGATCACGTGGGTGATGAAGAGCCAGTGTGTAAGGAAATTGAAGATTAAGTGTCATTTTTATTCTGTGGTCACAACGTTGGGTTACATGGAGTAAGCACATGAAGAATAAGTTCTTAAGAGGATAAGCACCAAGGACATAACTCTCGATCATAGTTATCGATCATGGGGATCTGTGACCAAATATATGTTGTTGAAGTAGATGCTTCATTTGGCAAGTTGGCGGTCACAACAATAAATATAAGCAATTTTCCTTCAAAGAACTGCCCATACCATCCACCTCATAAATTTTCTAGGGAAACTACCCACGTGTCATCTAATTGGGCATGTTCTTCACAAAATCCATGTCGTATAATTTCAAAATTGATTGTCATCACTCAATAATATTCGTACAAAAATCACTGTCTAATTTGGTGTTCAAAAATCAATTAATAAACAAAACCATTATCATTTGTGTTAATTAAATGAACAGATGCAATGGTTCATTATTAAAAAGACACAATGGTTCAATTTCATACCTATTGGAATACTATATAACCAGAAAGGTATGGTGAAAGAAAATTGTATATGTGGTCTACATTAGAAGATCAAAAGCAAGTGAAAAATCAAAGGAAGAAAAACGAAGATAGTTATGAAGTAAGGGTGGAAGGGAGGAGCAAGGAAGGATCAATTTCCTTTACTAATTAAAGTTTAAAGATAGGGAGTCGGTGCTTCATAGGGTTGGAGCCCTGAAACAAGGGAGTTGGTTCTTCCTAGGGTTGGTACCGTAAAACAAAGGGAGTCGGTGCTTCCTAGGGTTGGAGCCCTGAAAAAAGGAGTTGGTTCTTCCTAGGGTTGGAGCCATGAAACAAGAGAGTTGGTTCTTCCTAGGGTTGGTTCCCTATAACAAGGGGATTGGTGTCTCCTAGAGTTGGTGCTCCAAATCAATCTTTTATGTAAACTTGTAATTTGTATTTTAAGTAAATATGTTTATTAATGTTATATACTGAAGATTCTTGTTGATCAATAAAGTTAATAAATAATTTTTTAATAATTGATAAAAGTTATCAATACAGATTCACCCCCCCCTCTCAGTATTGAACTACATTCCAATAATTGGTATCAGAGCGGGTGCCTTCAACACAGTCTAATAACTAGAAGGTAGATTCTACATATCCAATGGATCAGCAAGAAGGAATGTCTTCCACCAGAGAACCCTTGTTCAAAGGGAATTATTATGCACTTTGGACTGTGAGGATGAAAGGCTATATAATGTCCTTGGGTTGTGATATCTGGAAATCTGTAGAATATGGGTACACTGCACCTGCTACTCCTCCCAGAGACACAGCTGGAAAGAAGCTTTGCAATGACAATGCAAGAGCATTCAATTCCATTCTATGAGGATTAGCCAATCCTATATTTGTAAAAGTAATGCATTGTAATTCAAAAAAATAAATATGGGACAAACTAAAGGTCATATATGAAGGATATATCAAGGTTAAAAAGGCCAAAATACAAACCTACATAACACAATTTGAAAACCTGAAAATGAAAGAAGAAGAGAACATAGAAGAATATCCTCAAAGAGTAGATGAAGTGGTCAACTCAATCAGAGCGTTAAGAGAAGACCTAAAATATCAACCCATTGTCCAAAATATCTTGAGACCATTACCCATGAGATATGATGCCAAGATTTCTACTCTTGAAGACAGACTAGATATTGATAATATCACAATGGATGAACTACATGGGATCCTCACAACGTATGAGATGAGAACAGGGCAATAAATACCATCAAAAGGAGAAGCGACCTTCAAAGAATCAAAAGAAAATAAGAAATAGGATCAAGTGTCGAATGAATATCAGTCATAGATATCTGGTGTAGAAGAGGCTAGCTTTATAAAGAAACTCCAGAAAGGATCTAGAAAATATAAAGGAAAGTTACCTTTCAAATGTTTCAACAGTTGCACAATCAGACACTTTGATAACAAATGTCCTTATCCTAAGCAGGAGGATAGTGATGATGAAGAAGCCCACAACCATAAAGACCATAAAAGGGATAAAGACCAACACAAGAAAAAAATTTATAAGAAAAAGAAAAACCTATACTCCAAAGAAGACATCAGTTCTTCAGACATAAGTGAAGATGATGGAGAGATTCTATTTATGGGAACGAAAAATAATGATGTTGATAATAATGAAGTATATTCTAAAGATGAAGGATAAGTAAACCTTGAAAAATAACTTATTAGTGCACTTGAAGAACTAAGGAAGTATAAAAAGAAGAATAAATCATTAAGAGAACAACTGTCAGAATATAAAGAAGCACAAAAGTCAAGGGAAAGAGAAGTGTCAAATACCATCAAACAAATAGGGAAATTCATCAATGATTTGAAGACTCTACTCCAGGAAGCCAAAATAATTGAAGAAGTCATTTTAAAACAACTCAATGATAGGGGACAATAATGTGAAGATAGAGGATCAAATTGTCCTTCTAAAACGAGAAATTGAAAAAGAAAAGAAACAATCAAGATTTGAAAATAGTTCAAAAATCTTGAATAATATTCTTAACAATCAAAGATCACCAAGCAATAAGATAGGGTTGGGCTATGACCAAAATAAGTTTAAAAAAAGGATCTAACTTTACTTATCAGGAAATTAACAAAAATCCAAAACGTTATGCAACAACTCTTCAAAGCTCCTTCAGAAAACAAGAAAGAAAGATAAGAATTGATTTAAATCAACAGAAATCTGTTCTCCCCTAAAAAATAATGAATACAGATGGAACACAATTACAAGAAACACTCCTCCAAAGAGGCATCAAAATCTCTCCCTTGGTTATTGCTTCTCTTGCAATAATTTTGGGCATAAAGCATTACATTGTAGATCTTATGGAAAGTACAATCATAAAAGTGTTCAAAGATATGATTATAAGAACAACAAGAAGACTAATACTCAAGAGAATATAAACTAAAACTCATTCTCTCCATTACAAGATTGCAAATTTGAATGCCACAATTGCAACTATTATGGTCATAAAAGTAGTGACTGTAGACTATCAAAACATTCTATGAAGACTTCCAATCTCCAAAGACATGAGAAAATATGGAAAAGAAAATCTGAAATAAAAAACAAGGAATATGATTAAGGTATTTCACTTGAAATTGATGAAGTTGATAATAAGAGAATGGTGAGTAAAACTTCTAATAAGGAATATAAAAATTATAGTTTTTCGTATAAAGTAGATCAAGTTCAAGAAAGAAGAGTTCCTAAAGGAGAATATGACAAAATTGTAGATATTGATGATGTCCTACAAATCAATAATCCATTAGCTATTAAAATAAAAATGCAAAGAGAAAATTCTCAAGAAAAGAATGAAGAAGTTTATGTTACACAAAACAGTGATGATGATGAACCTTCAATAACAAACAAACCAATAGAATTGAGTAATGGAGATCTTGGAAGGTTTCCAATTTTATTTAGATAATCTACTAAATTCCCCCTCAACAGAAAATACGAACAGAAGAAAGGAAGGAGGATTCAGGGAAGACTTAAGGTTGTTCCTAGTAATGACCTCATGAGTATTGAATAACAGAGGAATGTTACTCTCAGTGTCCCAATGTTGAGACAAATCATAAATGTGACAAAGAAAATCAAAATGCCATCATTGTTTGTATATTTAAAACCTGAAGTCAACAAGACAAAGGAAAGGGAAAGGAGTGTGCCATATGATTTAGAGTACACAACGTTGCGAAGTGTTATAGATGATACTAAAGTGTGGTATGATATAGACCTAATAAGGTATTCCCAAAATAATGATAAACTTATGAAGATGACTCTTACAACCAACAAGAAAAGGTTATTGAGAAAAGATCGTGGTTTGAGGAGTTACAAGACAACAACATTAATATCATATCTATTTCTATTTGAGAATAAATATGAACATGAGAAAGATCAAGATATAAATGTGAAGAAGTTAGCTATGATTGAATGGGCATTGAACCATATCACTATTTGAGACAACAAAAATGAATAGGCTCTTGGGTTATAAATGAGTGAATAGTTGAGTACTATCGTGAACATTAGGAGCAGTCTGGAAAAAAATGAAGATAATTCTTGAGCATTATTTGTGTAATATTGGCACACTCTTAAAGGAAACTAAGGGAAAACATAATTAAAGGATATCTAATGCATCATTAAAAGAAGTCTAGATAGAAGAAGATTATGGATTATGACGCATGGCATACTAAAACATGTCTCAAGTATTTGAGGCAGTGGTACAGTAGCAGATGAAAATTTAATCTTGTTTCTAAGGGACATAAGTTGAAGTTCATTTTTGCATAGTCAAAGGACTGTGGGGGAGTCACATAGGTTTAATTGAAAATAAATGTTTTGCAGAACAAGTTATTAGATTAGTTTATGAGAATGAGAGAGATGTCCTTATCCTTTTAAATTGCACAATCTTCATAAAAAAAGGGATCACATGGACAGGGGGAGCATCACCTCAGGGGGAGTGTCACCCTAGGGGGATCAAGGAAACATTCATTTTTTTCATTGTTGTCAAAGGGGGAGAATGATCAACAAAATCCAGTTAAGATTGAAAAGGGGTTTTACTTTGTTGTCATCAATGCCAAGGGAGGAGAATGTTGGACATAGTGTTATGGTGTTGGCATTGATGTCAAAGAAGGCCAATATGATCAATTTTGGACATGGTATTATGGTGTTGGTATTGATGTCAAGAAGATAAATATGGTATTGTCATTAAAAAAGAATATGTCTTTGAGATCCTAAAGCTCAGGGTCGATAGTGTAGTAGGTTGTGCAGAAGACTTAGAGCGAGGTGTAGAGGAATCCAGTATAAAGCTAAAGCTCAAGAGAGGTAACGTATTAGGTTCCACAAAATCCATGCATGCAACGTTAAGACCTTTGGAAAGGTCGAAGGAAAAGATCGGGAGATGTATCTTATTCGGTTGCACAGAAGACATAGCTTGATATCCTAAAACCTCAAGAGAGATAGTGTCAGCTAGTTGGACATGTTATGCACAAAACCCATGTCTATAGATTAACATCGCATGCCATTATTTTATGTGGATACTATTAAAACATGTCTATTACAAAATCAAACCTTCATAAAGTGGATACTATTCCCATACCATTAATGAAACTCAAAGGTGGAAATGATAAAATCAATATGATGGCCTAACTCTTAAAACGATGACCTAACTCTTCTAGAAAGCAAAATATTTCAAACGTATCTTCAATGTGATTGTAAGTAGAAAAAATAAAATCAATGGGACTATTTCCATAGTCCCATTGCTATCTTATCTACCTAAAATTAAAATATCAAATGCATTTCTCTCTTACACGTAATTGTTGTTAGATGTACCTTTCAATTTTCCTCCGTTTATAGCATGTGATCTCATATTCATTATTATGAATGCTACGCCCATCACTTATACTTTATTATTATCTCACGCATGTGATCTCATATTTATTATTATCAATGAAAGTCTTATACCATACATAATGAAAGTATTTCAATTTGTAGTGTGAAATTCTAATGGAATGTCACTTTTGAAAGCTACACTAACTACACTCACAAGTATACATAAAGTCTAATGTAGTGTCACTTTTAAAAGAAACACTTACTAGAATTCCCCATCACCTTATGGCAATGGATGCTTGGAGTCAACTTGTATCCATTAGTGTAAGATACTTATGATATGGATTAGCAATAGCAATTTAGAGTTAAAGTCGTATGTGTTGTTGGATGTTGATTTATTAATAAAGTCTAATGTAGTGTCACTTTTGAAAGAAACACTAACTACATTCACAAGTACAAATATTAACCATGGAATTCCCAATCACCTTATGGCAATGGATGTTTGGAGTCAATTTGGATCCATTGGTGTAAGATACTTATGATATGGATTTGCAATTTAGAGTTGAAGTGGTATGTGTTATTGGATGTTGATCTATTAATAAATCTAGCATTATATGGATTAAATATAATTAAATATTGATGCATTTTTAATAGTGTGTTATAAATCAAGCATAGTTCATGCATGATAAGTAAACACAAGTGAAATGATCAACCTTAAAAGTTTTTAGATGCAAATTATTTTTAATGCACTCAAGGATGAAAAGATCCTAATGCAAATCAAAATTATGATAAGGCATAGATCAATAGCCCCTTTCACCCAGTTGGAGTAATAGTCAAAAGCATAGATCAATAGTCTCCCTCCTAATGGGAGTAATAGTCCCCATTTCATCAAAGGTGTAAGTGGAAGTCGCCATTGCATCAAAATTTGAGGTTTAAGAAGAAACTTTTTGTGTGTTATACAACAAGTGAGGAAACTTCTATTACACCTCCTAAAGTGTGAAATACTTTCCTTATATTGGGGTTGAAGAGTCATTTTATCCTTATGGTGTGTATGACATGAAATCTAATGATCAAAAGGAGTCGAGACACTTAATTTTGGTCCAATGTCAACTCAAGACTCTAGATGTAATATACTATGTGTAAGTATTGGAAGATTGTAAAGGCCATATGAACTCAACATTGAAAATTGGATGCATCCTAAGATATCGTGGAAAGTCGAGCTTGAATGCATTGTCTCCACTCTACTTGATGATGATGTTTTAATTGTATCATAATGGTCTAAGCATATAATGTGGGCCATATAACCTTTCTTTCCAGATATGGAGCTGAAACATATCCCCATTTAAGAAGTTATGTGGGATGAGATGCTTGTCATGGAATTGCTTATAATATGTTGAGGTTGAGATTCATTGTAAAAATTCATCTACATATCGTTAAACAATTTAGATGTGCTTCTACTCAATCATGATTGTAAATTTGTTGGCATCCATAAGTGTGTTGACTATTAAAAAAATATTTCTTTTAATTGATGCACAAGTGTATTTTGCATTGATACTCAAGAACAAGATTCATTTCCTCCTTCCTAAGGTTTCAAGAAGCCATGAGTGTAACAAACTTGTTCATGTAGTCATCAACATACTAATCATGACACTGATGTAGTGTTTTTTGTTTCAAGTATTGATATCCATGATGTTGGACATGGTGCTATGGTGTTGGCATTGATGTCAAACAAGGCCAATATGATCAATGTTGGACATGGTATTATGGTGTTGGCATTGTTGTCAAGAAGATCAATATGGTATTGTCATTAACAAAGAATATGTCTTTGATATCCTAAAGCTCAGGAGAGATAGTGTAGTAGGTGTTGGACACACCTACCACACTTAGAGGGGGGGTGAATGAGTGTGGGGCTCTTTTACCCAAAACTTCCCTCTTGCACAAAACTTGTCTATTAGCATTCAACATTTATTCATTACTCATTGTTGTCATTTATAACTAGTTAGATGTAGGCACATATCAGCAATATATCATCAACAAGTCATCACCACAATGAAAAAAAGAACACAAGATGTATGTACAAAAATCCTTGGGGTTTATCAGCAACCACTGAATAGAGTACAACTCTACAAGAGCATCAACTCTATACGCAAGACTCGGCTTACATCCTCAGCACTGTTAAGAACCAATACCAGATCTGAATATATAATCAACACAAATACTGAATACACAATAGATCCACAAAGCAATGTAGAAGAAACCACACAATATTATTACCAAACCCTTGAGGTAGGGCAACACCATACAATGGATCCTATTATGGAAGGGATCCTCTCCTGTTCACTTGCCTCTTCGAGGGGGAAACCTCCTAATGAGCTTCAGCTCCAAATACAATAATTCTCTTCATATCTCATTACATTGCTTGAACCCCTTTATATAGTGCTACCATCACCTAAGAACATTCTAGAGGAGGAATCTTCTAGAAGTAGAACCTTCTAAGAAGTCCTCTGTCATTTATTATATCTAACTACCATAGTGGGCCTTATTTAATAATATAGTGGATCTAGTCCACCTTACATTGAATGACCTCCATTATTATCACTATGGGCCCTCTGGGCCCCCTCACTACCTCTCTAGCTACCTTACAAGCACCAACTGAGATGAGACAACAATCCTCAACAGATATCAATCTGTCAACAGGTACGTGACCTGTCAGTAGTGCAGCCTGCGTGTAAACACACCCTAGCTCACTACAACCCACATGTGAACGCGACTAGTGTATAATGCAAAAAGCGGCTACTTCTAAGCAACTAGGGTTTTGCTTTTCTTCATGTGCTTAGAACCCTTCTGTCTTCCACTGTCCAAACTGACCCACAACCAGTCACAACACATCCAAGCTCTCCAATAGCTTGCTCATGCTCCACAAGAAGTCAATATGAATGTTATCTCAATCATGTATAAATAGCTAGTATACCATAGCAATCATGTCACTACTGAATCACAAGAGTATTGCTCACTCCATCAACTAAATCAACCAAACTGAGTCACATCATAGAAGCCATACCAAGAATTCCCTAAGCATTCACAACATATCAAACAATAGTATCTATCAAGACAATAATGTAACCATATCAGTGTCTTAGTGATAGATCTGAGGCCATAGAATGCAGATCTGGAACTTGCCTCATCATCCAAGAGCTTGGCACCAGCTCAAACAAAAATATCCATGAGGTTATTTAGTCCACGCTCCCTGTACACAGTCAGCCCGCGTGTACACTCACCCTATACACAGCCATCCCACGTGTACATGCACCCTATACATAGACAACCAGCGTGGGCATCGGAAAATAGGGTTTTCTGTGAATCCAAGACTTTTGCCGTCAAGATCTATGACAATGCCAAAACTTTGATGCGTCCATGAGATCATCCTCTCGCTCTCTTCCTCAGAATAGATCTTCAATCATGCTCAAGAGATCCACACCAATAAGTTTCTCTCAGAAGAAGCTCTCCATCAATACTCCAAAAGATATTACCAAGAAGCTCTCCATTGATCCACAAAAAGGATTCTCATCAAATGTACGTTTTACAAGAGATCCTAGCTTCTTATTTATACTTTCATCTTCTAGGTCACTTAACCCATTTTTAGGTTACTTAACCCATTTCTAGGTCACTTAACCTAGTTTCCTTATTTTTAGGGTTAACCACTTTCCATGAATAGAAAGTTCTCAAATACTTTATCATTTAAATATTTCTTCTTGATTTTGTCACTTTACTTTAACATTTAAATAATCCATATTGATTTTGTCACTTCACTTTATCATTTAAATAATGATTTCTTCTTTTCAAGCACTTTTACTTCTTTGACCTTTTGGGGCTTCAAGCCTTCATATGGGGGTCCTCCAACTTCATAAGGCCATAACTATCAAACCGTGAGGAGTTATGTGACATTCCACATACCATCGGAAATGGCATGTCAAGCACTATCCATCTAGGATAGTTTCACCAACAACTTCATTGATCTTCATCTCATTATTCCACATGCAAGCATGGGTCCTCCAACCGTTCTTCTAGGATAACCCAATATGTAAAGTGTCTTCCTGTGAGGGCTTTCACCATAAGGGGACCACTTTGGAGTTCATCCATTTATGCACCTTATCAACCATGATAAGACACTAATGATTCATCTTTGCATCGATTTGTTTCCACTTGGACATATATCATTCTCATCAAGGGCATCATATCAATCAATTACTTGACATCAATCAATGACATCAATCAAACCAAACCATTTACATATCATCCAACAATCTCCCAAATAATCAAACCATTGGCATCAATGACAACATGATCCAACATTAGGTTGCACAGAACACATAGCGCGAGGTGCAGAGGAATCCAGTAGAAACCTAAATATCGAGAGAGGTAGCATATTAGGTTGCATGGAATCAGAGCGTGTAGAGTTAATACCTTTGGAAATGTCGAAGGAAAATATTAGGAGATGTAGCTGTTGGAAGATTGGTTGTTGTCATTGATGTCAACCCTAGTCATTGGTTTTGGACCGCAAGATTGATGAAGGTATTTGGACATGAAGGAAAATGCACATGAAGATACAACACCCATGGATGGATAGTATAAATAATGTTTTTTCCAGTGGTATGTGGAACATCACGTGGATCCTCATGGTTGAGGAGAAATGAATTTTTGAAGATGACAAAGTGAATTGAAGAAGGAAGTACATGTAGGCCCTGAAGATAATTAAAGAAACGAATTACAAAATAAGAAAGTGTCGGTTCGGCCCTAATGTTAAAAGGAAGTAACATAAATTGCATAAATAAATATCATTATACATGCATTTGAAATACAAGTCGAATTTCAGAGGAAATCAGAAGTAAAGAAGGCTGGATTTCAATGGAGGATGAAGTCTTTTGGTGATGTGTTCTAAGGTATGTTATTTTTAGGTCATCTTACCATTTTCGCTATAACTTTTTTTCTAGAATGATTCAGATGGTGAAATTGCTATGGTATTGAGAATACATGTCAAGGTACCTATGGTAAATGTTTCAGCTCTTGATTCTCTATAATTATGGAGATACACTCTGTGGAAGATAGGGTTTTTGACCAGTCCTGAAGCTAGTCAATAAACAGGTGTTCTGGGTAAAATAGTCATAACTTATTCATAGAGAATCTACATGAAGTGGGACCAATTGCATTGAAAATAGTACATACTATAGTTTATTGTGTGTGGGTTTTCGAATTTGATGTTAAATATTGAGCACGAGGAATTTTGTACAAATTTTCTCTCTTGAATAAACCAGAATTGAATAAAGTCTATCATTCTTTCTATAACTTCTTTTTGGGGAGGATTCAAGGAATGAAAATTGGAGGAGTTTCATAGAATAAATTGACTAATATTATCTACATGATCAGATTATTCCAAGAATTGAAGAATTTCAGAAATTGAAGAAGTCTCAAGAAGCATTATCAAGTTCTATGTGATAGTTGGTTGATGGTCATGATTTAATGTAAAGTTTTATTATCTCTCATATATTCTTGGGTGGAAGGAAGGGGCAATGATGGAGAGGTCAAACCTCTCTTGATATTGGAAGATTGTATCTTCCTCTTGGAGGTTTATCACTCTCTTTATATTTGGAAGTTGTAGCTACCTTTGGAAGTCATTACTTCCCTTGAACATTAACTATTGATTATTTCTCATATATTGTGCATGGTGTATTGTGGTGTAGTGGTGTAACTCTTATACTATTTTTCATTTCTCATTGGATATAATTGAATGGTTTAATTATAAGTTGAAAATGTTTTTAAATTGTACTTGATACTGATTCACCCCCCTCTCAGTATCAACAATTGGTATTAGAGCAGGTTGCCTTCAGAACAGTTTAACCACTGGAAGGAAAATCCTGAGCAGAGATGGATGACCATGAACACATTTCAAATGGGATTAAAATATTTGATGGAAGAAATTATGCATACTGGAGTGATAGAGTGAAAACTTACCTAACGGCTTTGGGAGTAGACATTTGGTACTCAGTTGTAAATGGCTATGTAATCCCAAATAATGCTCCAACCGATCCAAATGAGAAGAAGTTTATGAGTTGTAATTCAAAAGCCAGACATGTTATTCTAGAATCATTAGCACCAACCATTGCTAGCAAAGTGATGGGCTCCAGCACTACTAAAGAGGTATCGGACAAACTCAAGAGTATCTACGAAGGTGATCCAAAAGTTAAGCAGGTCAAGCTTCAATGACATGGAGAAGAATTTGAAAATTTGAAGATGAATGAAAAGGAAGATATTGCAACCTATCTTCTTAGAGTTGATGAAGTTGTTAATGTTATTAGAGGATTAGGTGAAGATATCGATGAATCGTTGGTTGTACAAAAAGTGTTGAGATCACTTCTCTTGAAGTATGATGCTAAGGTCTCCGCCATTGAAGAAACTAGGGACTTGACCAAAATGAAAATGGATGAATTACATGGGTCTCTTATAGTATATGAAATGAGAACAGTACAGAAAGTGACCAGCCAAACAATGAAGCATCCTTTAAAGCCATAAGGAAGACAAAAGACAAGGATAATGACCTTGATGAAGAAATAGAAAATTTCGTAAGAAGGTTCCATAAGGGAAGTGGAAGATACAAAGGTAAGTCTCCTCTCAAATGATTTAACTGTGGTAGAATAGGACATATTGTTGAAAAATGCTACTATAAAAAGAGAAGTCTCAAAAATAAAAAGAGATTCTACTCCAAGGATGATGACATCTCCTCAAATGAGAATGATGAAGAAGATAATGATGGAGGAGAAGTCCTCTTCATAACCCAAGAAACTCAGGATGATGATCACAAGAATTTAAAGAATAAGAAATAATTTGTGAAGAAGATTCAGATGAAGAAACCAACCTTGATTCCTTTTGGGGATACAAAGACAATGCAGAGAGTGAACAAGAAGATGAGAATCTCGAAAAGTTGAAGCATGCTGAAACTAAAAATAGCAAGCTTAGAAACACAAACATAATACTAAAAGGTGAACTGAGTAGTTGTGAAGAAGAGAATTACAAGCTTGAAAAGACCATTAATAACTTGAAGGAACAATTAGAAGATTATGAGAAATTGAAAGCAGAATTGGATCACACAAAAGGGGAGCTACTATTGATAATAGAAAAGTTGAAGAAGTTAGAAAAAAGCACTGAAAACTTAGATGAGATCCTTAGCAGTCAAAGATCTCCAAACAACAAGACAGGACTAGGATACAATGACAGTTTGAAGACAACAAAACAAGAGAAGGAAGTTAAAAATGATGAAACCAACACTCCAGAACAAGTTGAACAACAAGATAGAAGACTAGAATTCAAAAGGAATGAGACATCAAGAAGATCCTCTCCCATCGGGTATGAAAGCAATCATTATGAAGGAAACTATAGAAGAATAGATCGTGAACCCAGATGGACCACACCGCAAAGAATATCACTTACTCCCAGGTATCAAAATTTCTTTCTTGGACATTGTTATACTTGTGGAAATTTTGGACACAAGGCAATCAATTGTAGAATCAATGAAAGGAATAACTATGCAAGCTACATGAATGGTGAAAATAATAGATATGGAAATGTTTGTAGACCTATCAATAGAGATTATAATCCATTTGACCCATTAATGGATCAAAATATTGTATGTTACAAGTGCAATTATCTTGGTCACAAAGCACGAGATTGTAGATATATGAATGAAGATGTCCCTATGCCAACCACAGTATGGAGAAGGAAAGAGATTCCAAACAATGAAGATTGTCGAATAGAATTAACCGCTAAAGAATGTAAAGAAGAAGATGAATGGTACATAGACAATGGATGTTCTTCACACATGACTGGGGATCAAGACAAATTCAACAGCTTGAAGAGAAAGGGTGGAAATGTTACATTTGGAGATGACTCATCTACCAAAATACTTGGAGAAGGTGTAGTAGAGCTTGGAACAAAAAATGTAAAAGAAAAGAATGTTCTATTGGTTGAAGACTTGAATCATAATCTACTCAGTGTTAGTAAAATGTGTGATCAAGGATACACTCTTATGTTTGACTCCTGAAAATGTAAAATCGGAGAAAATAACTCAAGAAGATTGGTTGCAACTGCAACAAGAAGACCGAACAACGTATATATCCTAGACATGAAGAAGAGAGAGAAGACAGAAGCCACACAAAAGGATTCTAAGGAATAAAAAGTCCCAAAGACAAAAAATAAGGCTGAAGTATTATTGAGTGCCACATGTTTAGGGGGAGCAGCTCCAAAGAAGAGAGTTACATTTTCCCATTAAACTCAGGGGGAGAAACCCTACCCTTTTCCATTGATGTCAAAGGGGGAGAGAAATTGGGATCACGATGATAGGGGGAGAATAAGTGTTTAAATCAATGACAAAGGGGGAGACTGTTGGAAGATTGGTTGTTGTCATTGATGTCAACCCTAGTCATTGGTTTTGAACCGCAAGATTGATGAAGGTATTTGGACATGAAGGACAATGCACATGAAAATACAACACCCATGGATGGATAGTATACATCATGTTTTTTATGGTGGTATGTGGAACGTCACGTGGATCCTCATGGTTGAGGAGAAATGAATTTTTGAATATGACAAGGTGAGTTGAAGAAGGAAGTACATGTAGGCCCTGAAGATAGTTAAAGAAAATAATTACAAAATAAGAAAGTGTCGTGTCGGACCTAATCTTAAAAGGAAGTGACATAAATGGTATAAATAAATATCATTATACATTCATTTGAAATACAAGTCGAATTTCAGAGGAAATCAGAAGTAAAGAAGGCCGGATTTCAATGGAGGATGAAGTCTTTTGGTGATGTGTTCTAAGGTATGTTATTTTCAGGTCATCTTACCATTTTCTCTATAAATGATTTTCTAGAATGATTCATATGGTGAAAATTATATGGTATTGAGAATACATGTCAAGGTACATGTGGTAAAATTTTCAGCTCTTGATTCGCTATAATTATGGAGATACACTCTGTGGAAGATAGGGTTTTTGACCAGTCCTGAAACTAGTCAATAAACAAGTGTTTTGGGTAAAAAAGTCATAACTTATTCATAGAGAATCCAAATGAAGTGGGACCAATTGCATTGGAAAGAGTACATACTTTAGTTTCTTTTGTGTGGGTTTCAGAATTTTATGTTAAATATTCAGCACGGGGAATTCTATACAAGTTCACTCTCCTGAATAAACCATAATTGAATAAAGTCTACCATTCTTTCTATAACTTCTTTTTGGGGAGGATTCAAGGAGTGAAACTTGGAGGCATTTCATAGAATACATTGAGTAATATTATCTATAGGATCATAGTATTCCAAGAATTGAATAATTTCAGAAATTGAAGAAGTCTCAGGAAGCATTATCAGGTTCTATGTGATGGTTGGTTGATGGTCATGATTTAATGTAAAGTTTTATTATCTCTCATATATTCTTGGGTGGAAGGAAGGGGAAAGTATGGAGAGGTAAACCCTCTCTTGATACTGGAGGATTGTATCTTCCTCTTGGAGTTTTATCCCTCTCTTTATATTTGGAAGTTGTAGCTACCTTTGGAATTCATTACTTCCCTTGAACAATAACTATTGATTATTTCTCATATATTGTGCATGGTGTATTGTG
>ML781522.1:819427-851313 GCA_009831015.1 Picea engelmannii | reverse complement strand
AGATTGTTTCTTTCAAGTGTATAGAGTTTGTATTGACTTGTTTATAGAATTACTCAAGTGCACATTTTTTGTTGTTATGAAGAGGTTGAACTACAAACATTGACATTGATGGGTGATGTGGAATACCATTATGAGTGTATAGAGATTGATCTTACAAATGGTTATTTTTTACTAGTGTATATGATATAGGTGGATACTGCTTGATACGTCATACGAACTAGAATAAAATGCACACTTTTCATCAAAGTGTTAACGACTACAAAAATAGAATTGTGTCTCTTTGTCGTCAATGGAAATCCAACAATAAAATCCATCGATATAACTTCCCATAAAATCCATACTGCTTGATAGTGTGCAGAGCTTGATCTCACAAAAGATTGTTTCTTTCAAGTGTATAGAGTTTGTATTGACTTGTTTATAGAATTACTCAAGTGCACATTTTTTGTTGTTATGAAGAGGTTGAACTACAAACATTGACATTGATGGGTGATGTGGAATACCATTATGAGTGTATAGATATTAATCTTACAAATGGTTATTTTTTACTAGTGTATATGATATAGGTGGATACTGGTGATCTAGGTGGATATTGCTTGATACGTCGTACGAACTAGAATAAAATGCACACTTTTCATCAAATTGTTAACGACTACAAAAATATAATTGTGTCTCTTTGTCGTCAATGGAAATCCAACAATAAAATCCATCGATATGACTTCCCATTTTGATTCAGGAATCGCATGTGGTTGTAATAATCCCATTGGATGCCTATGCTCATCATTCACTTGCTAACATTCTAGACATCTCACCACATAGTTAAATATATTTGTCTTCATTCCTTTCCAAAAGAATAATGGTTTAAGATCTACCTTCATCTTCATGACTCTAGGATGAGCCATATACACCGCTCGATGAGCTTCATTCAAAATTAACTTTCTCAATTCGCCAATCGATGGTACATAAATTATGCCATTATGCCTTAAATGTTCGTCATTGTCTAAATCATAACCCTCATATTTGGGTATCAACATGGTGTATGGTCTGATATTGTCTTTTACTTCCATGTACCAGTCATCATCAATTTGCAACGCTAAAATATTTTCTCGAAGATTCGTCTTTAGTGTTATTACTAAGAAAATGTGAGGTTTCTGCTTCAATGCATCTGCTACTCTGTTAAGTGTTCCTTTAATGTCCATGATATCAAAATCATACTCACTTTAAAGTTCTGACCATCGTCTTTGTCATGCGTTTAAGTCACTCTGAGTAAAAATGTATTGCAATCCACTCTGATCATTTTTCATCTCGAATTTCCGTCCGATAAGGTAATGTCTCCAAACTTGCAAGGCATAAACAATTGCTATTAATTCAAAATCATGAGTTGTGTAATTCTCTTCATGCCTTCTTAGTTTCCTTGAAATGTATGTGATCACTCGACCTTCGTGCATCAGTACTCCACCCAGTCCTTCCTTCGATGCATCTGTGCATACCAAGAATTATTTTTCCATATCCGGAACCTTCAATATCGATGATGTTGTTAGTAATTCTTTAATCTTTTGAAATGATTTTGTGCGATTTTATAACCATACAAAATTCTTTTTCTTCTTTTGCAGTTTCGTAATTGGATTTGCTATCTTTGAAAATCCATCGATAAAGCGTCGATAGTAACATGCTAATCCCATAAAAATACGTACTTCTTGTATATTTTTCGGTGTTGGCCATTCCATAATAGCCTCAACCTTCACTAATTCCACACGATACCTTCTCCAAAGATAATGTGTCCCAAATAATGAATCTTTGTCTGATAAAACTAACATTTCGACAACTTTCCACATAACTTGTTTTCTCATAAACATTGTAAAACTAATCTCAGATGTTTCTCATGCTCTTCTTTCATCTGAGAGTAAATCAATATATCATCAATAAATACTTGTACGAACTTATCCAAGTACTCGCGGAATACCCCATTCATTAAACTCATGAATACACTTGGGGCATTCGTCAATCCAAACGGTAATACAGTAAATTCATAATGTCTAAATCTTGTCTTAAACGTTGTTTTAGGAATATGTTCCTCTTTAATTCAAACTGATGATATCTTGATCTCAAATAAATCTTTGAAAATACTATCGCTCCCTTCATTTGATCAAATAAGTTGTCAATTCTTAGTAATGGGCATTAATTCTTGATCGTGGCTTTGTTTAATTGACGATAGTCAATACAAAGTCTCCACGATCTGTCCGTCTTTCTTACAAAAATCATTGGTGCATCCCATGGTGAGACACTTGGACGTATAAGTCCCAAGTCTAATAACTCCTTCAATTTCATCTTTAACTCTTACAATTTAGGTGTCGACATCTGATATGGCGTTCTTGCAAACATTTATGTTCCAAGTTTTAGGTATATACTAAATTCCAATTCTCTATTTGGTGGTAAACCTGGTAGTTCTTCAAGAAAAACATTGTCAAACTTCGATACTACTGGAAAGTGTTCCAATCCTTCCATGTCACCTTTTTCATTGAGCGCTAAAATGGCATACAACTTACATCCTTTGCACATGTTTTTCTATAATTGTAGGGAAGAAATAAATCTTAGCGATACTCCTTGGTTTCTTCCTACAATTACTCTACTCTGTCCCAAATCATCAATTAACCTTAATCTCTTCATCTTCCAGTTAAGTATCACATCGTACGATTCTAACCAATCAATTCCAATCACTATGTCATAGGATCCCAAGATTGTGACATAAAGGTTTACACTTGTGACAAAATCACCCAAGTTAATGTTACAATCCTTAACCTTTCCTCCAACTTTTTTCGTGGCACGAGATGTCATTTCTACATATCTAAACTCATCTTGTTCGACTTCCTTCACCTTAATTATTTTAAGCGCAACACTATATATAAAACTCTAAGTAGCTCTGAGATCTATCAAAACACTAAACTATTAATCTACTATCATACTTGAAGTCTTGAGCATTATTGACTAATGCTCGGCCTGGCAGTTATTCACCGCTGCATGAATCCTATGGGCCTTGCCCAAATCTCCCACTATCGTCTGTTCTGTTGATCTGGAAGCTCTTTCCTTCTCAATAGGATAGTCTCTTTGATAGTATGGCTCTCCACAAGTCCAACAACCATTCTTGAGCCAGTACTCCCAGTTCCATAGGAAGAATTTGTTAGTCTAAGGTTTTGAGGTCTTGATCTGTACTGTGGAACAAATCTATACTCTTGTTGTTGTTGAGGACAATGTAGTTTATGTTTCGGTGATGCTCTATATAGAGTCCTCTGATGGGTGTCATGTCTGCACGGTATCACCATGTAGACCTTCATGTTAGAGGTATAATCGGGAAATGAAAAGCACATTTCCATATTCTCCAACCAAGCTTCGGCGGATAAACCGTCTGTGGAACCCCAGAACTCAGTAAAGTTTACCCTCTCAAGTTCTATATGAATACTACTACTAACTATAGTAGGGCTTTGTGAACCCTCATTCAATACAAACTCCATGCTCTCATCATGATAAAGGCGATTTACCAGCGCCTTTGACACCCTCTGAAAATATCTCATCATTCTCATGGTGTTAACCACTACAACTTTCTCTTGCTCGGTAGTTTGTTCTTTTACCTATGGTGCAGATCCCTCAGGTGTCGATGTACTTGGAGGAGGCATTCCTCTTCCTCCCATAACCTGACGTCTACTCATTTTCCATCCTCTAACCATGATACCTTCCATGAAACAAATTCAAATTATATTAGTATTACATCTTCAATTAAACATAAACATTGGAAGCCGTAATGGGTCTGGTGTCGTACAGTGGAACCCGCTCTGATACCATATGTAAAATCCCTACATAACTAAACATCCAATGATAAGAAAATATGATCTAATGTAGATTAATACAAAATTTAAGAAAAATAATATCAGTTGACTAATTAACACAATAAATTCACCAAAAGAAATTTAGTTTATGAAAATCCTCTTGGGAAAAACACACCAATGAGAATTTATTTAGTAATACTGACAACTAGCATAATTAAATCTCTACCCAAGATGTAGCAACTACCGAACTTACTTAGTTATACACAAATTCTCCTTAAGCATTTATGCCTAGAATGCAGAGTCGAAAAATTGAATACCATAAATTAATAATAAAATTTACGACATTTCGCAATTCAATCTTCAATTTAATTTTCATTCCAGATGTCATAGCATTGGATATAGTTTAACATCTCCACAAATTTTAAAACATGACAAGATTACATTTCTTTGCATTTATTTAATTCTAAATAATAATTCAAATTCTTTACCCAACATATTCATGAGATCCACCACTCTTACAAGGTTACTACAATAATTCAAATCTTTTAATAAGACCACCCTTACTTGATATTAATAATTAAATAATAATTATGCGATATCAAATCATATATTTTAACTTCTTTATAAAAAACTTAAACAATCCAGAAAAAATTATGGGTCCTTGACTTCAAAAGTCTACTGAGGTTAAATGTTTTAAGTCAACCCTCCACACAACTACTTTATCAAATCACCTGTGTTATTGACGGGATATTACCAAAGGTACATTTTATCACCTAGGTTTTTCAAAAACCTGAGCCCCCCACTGATCTAGCAGTTTTTCAAGTGAGAAAAACTCTCAAGATTTTACTTGTATGGTTGAGTGTGAATCCTGACGGTGTACATATGAACTTGAAGTTCTTGGCAACCAATTTGGTCTTTCATCCATATGATCTAAAAGTTACAATATACTAATTTACTTATAACAAGTTCTATAGATTGAAAGGTGGATAACTAACATGTTGTAAACTATTTAATCATCTGAATTACATATACTAATTTACAATATTTCTCTCTCTCTATATATATAAAGCATGAGTTAACATTTCCTTTTAAAAGTATTGATTTCCTTAATCCATACATAAATAACAATATATGTATTATTAAAGACTACTGCATGATCAACCATTCTATCCATGCACAGTTCGAAGAAATGTACATATGTTATGCAAGTACTGGTTCGAATCAACTATAAAGCATGAGTATAAGTTTCCTATTAAATATCAATTGCCTTAATACATACATAAATAACAATATATGTATTATTAGTCCCTACCGTAGGCGTAGAAGGACTATAGCGATCGATAAATCGTTGACTTCATATTAGTGTGTCCTTTGACCAGAAATATTTCCATATTATGTACTATTGGGACTAGGGAACTGAAAACATCGATTTTTGTATAAAAAAAATGTACCATATTTGTCATGATATGATTGGATAAGGGATTGGAGGTCTTATTTCCGGCTCCGCTATTCCCAATGTTATATATGTTGGCATATACAAATTCTTTGATTGTATATGGTCTTTTTGAATCATATATTTTGTTATGCATTCGTCGAAGGTGGATTAATGCTAGCATTAATTCGAATGTTTGGTTTAGCATTTTATGCTAGCTAAATTTATGGAAATGTTTGATATGGTGGCATATCGAAAGTTTGGCTTTCCAATACATTCTCTGGTGTTCGAACTATTGTTACAAAAAATAAAATTATTTATTTGGGATATGTGAGAGACCTGCCGCATTGGATTTTTTTCTTAAATGTTTACAGTGCATTTCTGACAAACTTAAATGTTTACCTAACAGGCTTGGTAGTGTTGAATGGTTACTTAACATGCTTGTCACAAGACATTTTCTTCCGTTTTTTAAATTTATATGCTCCAACGGCATTGTTGGTTCACTGGTCCATGCTTGTTTTTTGCATGGCACTGATTTCTTATTTGCATGTTGTCATTGTTCTTGCTTGCATGTTCGTGTTGTTGCAGTTTGCACGTTTGGGTTTCTTCAATCGCAATTGGAACAACATAGTTCCTGGGGGAGTGGTTGTTTCTTGCTTCTTTCTTCATTGTATGTTGTTTATAGTTGCTTGATTCGACTTTGTTGCTTGCTTCTTTCTTCGTTGTATGTTGTTTATTGTTGCTTGATTTGACTTTGCAGGGTTCTGGTTCTGTGCCTGCAGTTGGGCCTTTTGGTGCTTGTTAGCTGGGTTGTTATTTGGTGCTTATTCTTGTTTTCCCAGGGTTTGCAATGTTGGGAAGCTGCATTTGCGGTTGGATCTCTGGTTACATTTTTTTGCACTGCAGTTTGCGTAGAATACTATTAAGATAAAATAACAGAGTAAGAATTGTAGGCGATGTAAATTGCATCTGTTACGCATTGAAGCAGAGTTTGTCGGTCTCAAAATATATTTCATAGTTGCTGATGCTTTTTCCATGGATTTTTTGTTACTATGGTTTCATAGTTATGAGAATGTCTTTCACTGTGTGGGAGATATAGATGTTCTCTCCCTTTTAATTTCCTATTGTAAACTGCTTTTCACTCTAGTTTCTCGCGTTTTTGTGGTCATTCCGACTGACCGTCATTCGGTTGCATACTTAGCCAGTTTTATGGATGTGGCTTCACCAATAGGTTCTATCGAACTATGACAGGTCGTGTTTGGTGTATACATTAGCTTTCCCGAATTAGTTTTCTTTAAAAGAAGGCCTCCTAGACAGAAGAGAATCCAATTTATGAAATTATAGGTTTCTTGGACAGCATAAGTTAATGCTCGCGGGGTCTGGGGGTGGCGGGCTGAAAATTGGGCTTATGTTGTTCCGTGCCCTGCAAATAGCACGGAGAGTTCCGTGATCATTCCGACTTATCGCATTTCGGTTCCATACTTAGCCAGTTTTATGGATGCGGCTTCGCGGAAAGGTTGTATCGAACTATGGTGTATACATTAGCATTTCCGAATTAGTTTTCTTTATAAGAAGGGCTCCTAGACAAAAGACATTGAAATTTATCAAATTATAGGTTTCCTGGACAACATAAATAAAACATAGGAAATATGTAATTTTATAAAGTAGATATATAAAGCACACACGGAGCCCTCATCCCATACTTGGCCAGTTTTTTCATCATGGGTTCTTGGGGTAGGCAGTTGAAAATTGACAATCGAAGAGTTTCGCGATATACAAATTGACAATCAGACTTGCGGACTATTTTAATTTGAATTTTTGCACTGCAGTTTGCGTAGAATACTATTAGGATAAAATAACAGACTAAAGAATTACAAGCGATGTAAATTGCATTTGTTACGTGTTGAAGCAGAATTTGTCGGCCTCAAAATATATTTCATAGTTGCCGATGATTTTTCCATTGATTTTGTGTTACTATGGTTTCATAGTTATGAGAATGCCTTTTGTTGTGTGGGAGATATACCTATTCTCTATGTTTTACTTTCCTGTTGTAAACTGCATTTGACTCTAGTTTCTCGCGTTTCTGTGGTTATTCCAACCGAATGCCATCGGTTGCATACTTAGCCAGTTTTATGGACGCGGCTTCGCCAATAGGTTCTATCGAACTATGACAGGTCATGTTCGGTGTATACATTAGCTTTCCCGAATTAGTTTTCTTTAAAAGAAGGCCTCCTGGACAGAAGAGAATGCAATTTATGGAATTATAGGTTTCCTGGACAGCATAAGTTAATGATTGCGGGTTCTCGGAGTGGCGGGCTGAAAATTGGGCTTCTGTTGTTCCGTGCCCTGCAAATAGCACGAAGAGTTCCGCCATCATTCCGAGCGACCGCAGTTCGGTTCCATACTTAGCCAGTTTTATGGGCGCGGCTTTGCGGATAGGTTGTATCGAACTATGGAGTATACATTAGCATTTTCGAATTAGTTTTCTTTATAAGAAGGGCTCCTAGACAACATAATTTAAACATAGGAAATATGTAATTTTATAAAGTAGATATATAAAGCATGGACGGAGCCCTCATCCCATAGTTAGCCAGTTTTTGCATCACGGGTTCTCGAGGTAGGTGGATGAAAATTGAAAATCAAACTTGTGGACTATTTTAATTTGAAGGGCGTCATGTCCAAAACATTTATCATTCTCAAAATAGTTTACTTTACATACGTTTTACATAACCTGGTGGACAAAACACACAAAAAAAAATAGTAAGCATTTTTTGGATCGCAGGTTCTCAGGGTGGCGGGCTCTAAGTTCAGTTTCTGTTGTTTTGTGTCCTACAAATAGCACGGAGATTTCCGCGATATACAAATTGAAAATCGGACTTTCGAAGTATTTGAACTTGAAAGGCTGGTGCAAAAAAACTAGCATTCTCGAATTACTTTTCTTTACGTACGTTTTACATACGGTCCTCAACAAAAACAAAAAAATAGTAGTAACATTTGTTACATAGGGCTCCATCCCTACTACCTTCAGCGCTTCCATAGGTTCGAAAAGATGGGCTTTAATAACTATAAATCTCGAGTACATATCCCATTAAAATGAATAGACAGGCGAATATTATAGGATCTGGTAATTTATTTTTGCCTGCATTTTGAATTTGCGAAAATATTTATTTTTTTTGTTTTTCTTGCTTGTGCAGTTTTAGTTTTCTTAAAAGCTTCAGCATAGTTCACGAACGTGTCGCCAACAGAGGCCTTGATGTCATGTCCCTCTTTAATATTGTTCATTTCGAAATGATGGGCTTTAATAATTGGAAAGCTCGAGGACATCTCCCATTAAAATGAATAGACAGGCGAATACTATCGGATTTGGTAATTTCTTGTTGCCTGCATTTTGAATTTGCGAAAATACTTTTTATTTTATTTTTTTTCTTGTGCAGTTATAGTTTTCTTAAAATATTCAGCATAGTTGACGAACGTGTCACCCATAGAGGCCTTGACGTCATGTCCCTCTTTAATATTGTGCATATCTCAGATGTCATATTTGAGAATCTGCTCGGATATGGAAATTTCAATACGTGCTGCTAGTCACTATTCAGCATACGTATTCAAAAAGATTGGCATTAATAAGTGAAAATATTGACAACATCTGTCATTAAATCGAATCAACACAAAATCTACGAAAGACCATCCAGTGTTTGTTTTAAATAATTATTGCCATTTCTCTCTATCATCAAAGAGTTGCGCTTTAGGGTGCCTTCGTTCTAATGT
Organism: Picea engelmannii; assembly: GCA_009831015.1. NCBI lineage: Eukaryota > Viridiplantae > Streptophyta > Pinopsida > Pinales > Pinaceae > Picea > Picea engelmannii. Next base: position 842,298 of record ML781522.1, on the reverse strand, counting down.
TCCTGGTCATGGACATGTAAGACAACTTAGAGATGCGATTGAGGGGCACATGAAAAAAAAATAGACTGGTTTTATGTGACGTGAGCTTTGAGTAAAAAAAAAAACTCTTTTATACAAGAGAAACTCAGAGAGGACGAAGAAAAAAGAACAAGTATGTTCTGGTTGGTGTTCTCCCTGTATTCGATGCTTTGGTTGGTTGAAAAGGCTGCCTGGAGATTTGTTGGTTGAACTTCTTTGTTTTCTTGCTAGGAATTGTAATGGGTTTTGAGGTCACGTGAAAAATAGTTCTTCGTTTAAGTATATAGCTTCTTCCAACAACACAGATTTGGCAAGTGTGTCGAATTGTAGAGATTGCACTAGTATTTGTCTACCTCAGAGGCGGGTAATAGAAACTGTATGGGTGGACAAAACGACATATTATCACTACAAAAGTTTCTATTTCATAGTTTGATGACCTGCATGTGGGTCTGGTAGCTGACTTGATAGAAAGCTATGTTCTTTGTCAAAGTTTGTTTGGTTTCCTCTGGATGTAGTTGCAGACTCCACATATTTGGCGTGAACTCTGAACATTCCAGACCTTTCTGTCGGTAGCCATACCTCCACCGATATGAGGAAAGATATATTTAGATGCCATCTGCAACATTTGATACACTTGCTAGCCCTGTGTTGGTGCATTCTGCAGCATTTGATGCACTTGAGGCCACACTTTTGTTGCCCAAAGAAGTTATGTACCTCAACAGATTTTCATTTTGCATATGGGTTGGATGTTTCTTTCAATTTACTGTAATAAAGCAAGAAGTTCGACATACAAATCCTCAGGCAGGATTCTCAACCAAACAAACGATCGAATATAGCGAGAATACCAGTCACTACCTACAGACAAGGTATTCAAAAAACTGGGATAGATGTACTTGGCAGCACCGATAAAGTACAAAGCCCAAAATTGATATTGAACTCGTTTTTTACGAAGAAAGAGCTTGAACGTCAAGAAATTGATGAAGAAGCTTCATCAATGTACATATTTTTTATTGGTCGAGGGCAGGCGAAATCGCAATTGTTGTCTCAAATAACCTCAACTGTATTTTGTAACCCATCTTATTTGAATATAGAATAATTTTGGTTTATATTTTAATAGTATTTTCCAATTTCTGGTATTTGTTTTAATTGTATTTTGTACCTTCTCCCCCTGTGTCGTTAAACATGAAGGACAACCTTTCGTTTATGTTTCCCACTACTTCAATCTAAATAAAACTTGCTCTATTCTTTCTTTACATTTTACATTTAAGAATAATTAATGAGTTACAACAACGCAGTTGAACTGTTGACACAATGTTCCTGTGAAGTATGTTGGATATATTGCATCTTTTTCTATTTGATAATATATGTGCATATATACTAATATCAGTACTATTGGAATAAATACAAAAAACTTCCTCTTTGGCAAAGCTTAGGCAATTATGTTTGGGTTTGCGGTATTAAACAACTATGTCCATTGTTCCGTCATATACATCTTGCAGCCTAAGAACTTTCGTGGTCTACAATTTATGTTTTAATTACTTAAAGTCACACCAAATTTTGATTGCATTTAATTTAATTTAGATATTGATGTTTATGGAGAGCTGGTGTTTGCTGATGCCATTGCAACAAATACAAGATGAATAAATTATAAGGAGTTGATCTCGTTGAGACCACAATGCAAGTTCATGTTTCTTATTGCGCTATGTTCATCTTGCAGTCAAAATTTTCGTGGTTTCAACGAAATTTGCAAGCCGAAGTGCATCTTGCAAATGGGAAATCATTTGCATTTGAAACAGAAACGATCCATTAATATATATTAGTATGAATACTATTCAGATCAACATGAAAACTTTCTCCATTGATAGATACTAGTATGAAAAATATTGAAATAGATATCAAAACTTTGTCTTGGCCAATACTTAGCTAGTTATCTGGGCAGCAGGCCCCGAGTTCACAACACCCACCACCTATGTCCCCCGTTTCATCATATACATGTTGTATCCAAAGAACTTCAGTGATCTTCACTTAATGCTTTTACTAGTGATCTGCAATTCATGCCTTAACATCTCCATCTATATCCTCACACCACGGATCCGACCGACCGTTGTTCTTTTCCATACTTATCCAATTTTATGTCTGTCCCTGCGGGGTCGGCGCTTGTGAAACCAACTTCTTATCATTCCGCTATATACATCTTGCATTGAAAACATCCACGATCTACAATTCCACCACGGGTTCCTCGTATACATTAAGTTCGTTCAAAGTATTTGTTCCTGGTTTCCATCCCCAATAACTTCGTGTCCTTCCTGATATACATCAACAATGCTCTTACTAGTGACAAGTGGACACAGTGATACGAAAGATACTTCTGTGATATGCAATTTATGGCTTAACTGGTGATAACTTAGCAGGGATTCACAAGCATTTCCATTAATAATCAAACACTAGATGTTCTTCTACGAGATACTTAGTTCTTTTTCCCTTCTCTTCTTCCTATGTATTATCTACACTTCCACTGCAAACTCCTTTGTCCTTTTTCCCTTATTTTCTTCCCGTGTATTATGGGACTATAAAATATGGACATGATATTTTATAGAGAATGTACAAATTCCGCATTCCATACCTAGAGACATTTTGGATCACGGGTTCTCGGGCGGGCAGGCTCAAAATTGGGTCTCCATTGTTCTGTGGCCTACAAATAGCACCCAAATTTTCGTGATATACAAATTGACAAGCGAACTTGCGGATTGGTTGAATCAACATTGCACTTCTATTGTTCTATGTCCTCCAAACAATGCTCCCAGTTCCGCGATATATAAATTGACACACAGAATGCAGGACTGGCGGGGTGGAAATTGCCATTGTTTACGGATGGTAGTCCCTATGAAGTATCTAACAGTATATAAAAATATATTTTGAATACTAAATTAGTTCTTAGTAGTGACAACTAGACACAGAGGTATGAAACATTTGGAATTGCACTCTCCGCAATATACAAATTGACTACCGAATTTCGACATCGTCCGCTTTCCGTGTTACAGATTATGCATTCAACTGCTAGGAGCGATACAATTAGAAGGTCCGAGCCTCACCTCCTCTGCAGAAACCTTCTCAACCTTTTTTGGATCCTCCTGTTGCCGGGTTGATATCTTATAGAGCATGTACGAATTTTTCATTCCATACCTGGCGACATTTTTTATTGCGGGTTCTCGGGCGGGCGGGCTCAAAATTTGGCCTCCATTGTTGCGTGTGTTGTAAATAGCACCCAGAATTCCATGATATACAAATTGACAAGAAGACCTACGAACTGGCAAACTCAACATTGCACTTCTATTGTTCTGTGTCCTCCAAACAGCGCTTCGAGTTTCGTGATATAAAAATTCACACACGGAATGCAGGGCTGGCGGGGTTGAGATTGCCATTGTTTACCGATGCTAATCCCTGTGAAGTATCTAACAGAATCTAAGAAATTATTTTCGATACTAAATTATCTCTTACTAGTGAGAACTGGACACAGGTACGAAACAGGTGGCATCGCACCCTGCGCAATATACAAATTGACTGTTGGGTTCAGACATCCTTTGCTCTTATGTGTTACAAATTATGCATTCAAATGTTTGGAATGATACAAGTTGAATGTCGGTGACTTGCGCCTTCTACAAACATGTTCTCAGCCTATTTTGGATCCTCCTGTTGGCAGGTTCACTAAATGTGCAACTCATGGATACTATTTCGGGTTGGCATCAAGCTTTGTTGTACCATGGTTCAAAAATGTTTCGAAGTATCTGTTGTTGCCTCAGTTGGCATCCGACCCTCCGCAATATACAAATTGACTACCGGATTAACATCTTCTACTCAAAATTTCCGTGATCTACAATTCCACCACCGACTCCTTTGTCCTTTTTCCCTTTTCTTCTTCCCCTATATTATGGCTCTTTGGTTATATACTTGGCTTCCTTTCTATAATCGCGGGTTCCAGCATTGGCGGGCTGACTTCTTTATCTCCATCTATATAATCACACCAGGAATCCGACTCACCACTATTTGTTTCCATACTTAGCCAATTTTATGGCCGCAATTGCTGGGTTGGCAATCTACAATTCTACCGCGAGCTCCTCGAACTCGCAAGCTTCACTGTTCCATGATTCACAAATGTGCTTGCTAATATACATTGGTTATTCTCTTACTAATGACTCTTACAAGTGACATATGCACACAGCAATAAAAAACAGGTTCATGAAATCTCCAATTCGTAGTCAATGTCTCAGGTTCGTGCATTCGAACTCTACTGCTTCTTGTTCTGTGATATACATATTGCACTCAAAATTTCCATGATTTACAATTCCACTACAGAGTTGTTGGTCCTTTTTCCCTTTTCTTCTTCCCTTGTATTATCGCTTTGTCGTTATATACTTAGTCTCCTATCTATAAACGTAGGTTCCATCCTTGGTCGGTTGAGATATCTTTATCTCCATCTATATAATCACACGACGAATCCGACCGACTGCTATTGCTCTCCATACTTGGCCAATTTTATTGCCACGGTTGGCGGGTTCGCAGTTTCGAACTCTGCTTCTTGTTGCCTCATGTACATCTTTCACTCAAAAATTCTGTGATCTACAATTCCAGCGCGGACTCGTCGAACTCGCAACCTTCACTCTACCACTGCTCACAAATGTTTCAAAGTATCTCTCGTTGCCTTCCATCCCCACTAACTTCCTGTCCTTCCAACTGTCTTACCATACCCTCTTATTTGTTGCGCGTATTTCACTCAAAATGATCTGAGACATACAATTTGACCCTCTCCCCCTCACCTTCAACGGTTGTACCTTGCAACCCTATTTTGTAGTAGTTTTTTTCCCCTGCCCGCAACCTCCGTCCTTTCTTACTATGCAATTAGAAACCTTTCATGGTAACGTCCGACCATGCAGGAACCGTCAACATTGTCATTAATGGGAAAAAATATCGAGGAGATAACCCATTATTATGCATTAAACCAAGATGTGCGGAGAGTTATTTTTTCCCTTCCAATTGTTCATCTCGAACACACGTCGTCGTGTTGGCCCACTCAAGAAATCTACAATGCTTAATCACTCATTGCAATATCCACCATGTTCACATTTCTATGTATGCAATTACTACTATTTAATGTTAACAACGCATCATGCAACAACCGTCCAAATTTTCATTAATCAACGAAAGTCTCGAGGACATCTCCCATTCACATGATTTTGACCAAAATTTGCTCGGGGTTATATTATCCCTTCCAAATTTTCATTTCATTCATCGTCTGGAGCAAATAAACATTCTTGTAGACTTATGGCAGCAAGTCGAGATCAGTTTTGTGGAGATACAGTAAATATGTTGGCACAAGAGGACCAGACCTTCCACTGGTCCAGGGCATACTTTTACTATTCATCTCGTTCCGCCTAGAATGAAGTTATTTGGACCTCTGGAATCACTCGTGCAGGCTGCGTCCCTGAGTTTTTTTAATGTAAGGAGGTGGTCTCTTGGTGTGCCAAAAAATATATTCCAGGAAAAATAATTATTCCACTGCGTGACCACTCTCATGTTTCTTTGTCACCTCAGGTCTTCCACGAGATGTTAAAATTGTCGAAACCAACATTGACGTTCAGAGGACAAGAATGCAAGAAGCTTATAGAAAAACATCATAACGGGTTGGACATATTAGCCGACTTCCTCGAAGACCCGACAAAATTTCTTGAAGATATCACAAGGCTGCAGGTAATTTCCTTTAGAAATCCATTCCAGGAAATTGCTTGGTTGTTTACAAGAATAACGGGACAGGCATCCAAAACAATCATTTCCCATATAATTATTTATATTTTGTATTTCAAAGTCAAGGAATAATACATTTTCGATTGGGGGAACCTAATTTCCATTTATCTCTTTTCCTAGTTGTCATGATTCAAAGAATCGAATAAATTTTATATGTCATCGTACTTGATTTTCGCAATTGTGTATTATTGTCTGTTTCCAAAACTTTCTCTTTCAAATAAAATAAACTATGGATTCGATCCAGTAACATTATGGCACGAGGGCCTGTGGAGGCACAAGGCCTTCCATTGTCTTTATGAAGGTTTTAATGGCTTTGTCTCAGTTTTCAAAGATTTACTGTTAGGCAAGGATGCTCTGTGGATGTCTGGCCAGGAAACCAAGTTTTTGAACAGAGAGGGCACACTCGAGCAAGAGGAAAATCACGGTCTGATCATGCTCTTTGTCTCTAAGTAATATATTTCCTTCCTTCCATGCCACGTCACGGACAAGATGTTTGTTGCAGAAATAGCAAGGCAATACAACGACTGGTTGCATTTTTTCCATGACAAGAAAAAAAAAATAGTTCATTCCTCTGCCCTGGAAAGTCGGAGACTTCGTGTGTAGAAACATCAACAATATTGATGATTTTTCCACCCATTTCAAGAAATTGAACCTAACGTAAGCTGAAAGGCCAAAAGGTTTTGACCCTAATGGCATTTTTCGAGAACATTTACTAGGTGTTGGCTTTAACACCTCTTTTATCCATAGACACCTGGCCCAAGACAGAGACAGTGTCAACAACAATTTTACCTATGCCGATTGCGATGCATAGACATTGAAAAGCGCGACTGAATTGTGCAGACAACATGGAAAAGTATCTGATGAGAAGATTACCCAGTCCCCCGCCAGCACTCCCAAAAGCACGACATCATGGAGCATCTCTTCGACGGTCCACCCCAATAAAAAAGAAACCAAGAAATATTCGAATGAAGGAGGATATAATAACCCTCCTCGCATAAATATTGATAGTTCTCACAAAATTCCACTGACGAAGAAGAGAAAAAACAATGCAGGGCAAGCGGAGGAACCTGAAATTGAAAGTGGAAAACTGCAACTTGAAATTGAAGAACAACACACGCAGAAAATTGGGTCATCAGTGGTACAAATATATGACACCGAATTTTTTTACATAGATGAATCCTTCATAATCCAGAGCATTATTTTTGACAGCCAATATAAAATCATGGTCATTGAAAAGAGAGATGTAACAAACAAGTAAGGCAAATCTCGCACAGAGATTGAATTTAGCAAAATGTCGTCGTCCCAAATCTGCTCATTTCACCAGGTAACCATTGACATTCTTCGTGATTCCATTGGAGGAATGGAAACTGATCATGCCAATCTGTAAAAGTGCCTCAACGAATTTGAGCAGGGTTTCATTGCAACCCCAGAATTTTCCATTCCTTTGGAAAAAACCATGCCTTCTACCACTGCAGTGAAGATGAAAGTATCCTCTACCCTCCTTGCATGCTCTAGATCCCTTGTAGAGAATAACATCAACAAAAGAATGTAGTTAGTTACTGAAGCCTGGGAAACATCGCAAAATTTAGTTTCCTTCGGAAAGAAGGCCAATGATTTGTTGGAACATTTGAAGGCGAATTTAAAAAATGAACAGCTTTTTTGTGACCAGGTACTGGTGCCTTTTTCCAACTATGTCGTCAACACATCGAAACTGAAAAGAAGACAGGAGAAACTACCCTCCCCAAAGTGCACCAAAAAAGTAAAAGCATGCTGGAAAAAGAAAGTTGACAACCTGAAGCTCATTGTCAAATCATGTAAACAAGTCATATCAGAAAAGGAATATTTATTCACAAGCCTGCTACAGATGGACTTAGTCGGAACTACCAACGAGGTTCACGATCCTAACTTAATTCTCAAATCCTTTTCAGTCACCAAAGAAGCCTTCTAGGAACAAGTTGATATTTTAAAGGGATTGTCTTTCAAAAAGTTTTACGGCATACTTGAACATCATCTAGATGAGCACGAGCGCTTGGTACTGGACTATGCCTCACACAATGAATAAATTGAACAAAGTCTTCATAGTATTTCAATGGATTTAAGGAAATTAGAAAACGACCTTTATGACATAGAAATCCGAGATGAAATCAACACAGCCCCCATGAAAAGATACATCGAAGAATGGTTCCAATAGAGAATGGAAGGCCTCGTCTAGGAAGGGCAACAACCGATCAACATGACTCCACTGCCCATTGATGACAGCAACAAAAACGCAACGGCTTCATAGTAAGTCTATATTGCCATCTTGTTTTGTTTATCAATCCAATTTAAGTCTATGCCCTCATCTTCTTTTCTTTATCAATCCACTTATGTCCTCTTTAAATAAAACACTGTAACCAAAGACTCATACCTTCCAATTTCTTCTTTTCAGGTCTTCCTTTCCACCGTCACGCACTTCTTCTTTTGACGTTCCTAATTCTTGTACTTATTTCTTTTTATGGTCCGCAGGAGCCCCAATCCCAGTCTATATGAAAAATGCATTTACATTTCCATAAACATGTAACAAACATTAATTTTTTGATAAATTCCAAAGAAAATTGATTCGTCAATGCCCCTATTGTATACTAAATTTTTCGTTTCCAGGAACCTTTCTTGTTTGTTCCAAAGAAAACTAATTCAGATATGCTACATTTCTTGTCTTCTATTCTATGCTAATTTTTTGGTCTTCAATGACGTTGATGTTTTAAATGTTGATGTAATTTCCAGAGATATGTAACAAACATTATTTATTTTATAATAAGTTTGTATAGTTGACAAGCCCGCTTGTCAATTTGTATATCGCGGAACTCTCGATGCTATTTGTAGGTCACGAAACAACAGAGGCCCATTTTTTAAACCTCCATCCCGAGAACCCGGGATCCAAAAACTGCCTAAGTATGGAATGAGCACTCTGTACATGCTCTATAAAACCTGTGCAAATAAAACTAATTCGACAATGCTATATCTTTTTTGTCCAAGAAAAGCCTTAGTTTTAAAGCAAACTAATTCGGTGTAATAGACGTTATTACTATTCTATCATATAACAGACATTATTAATTTCTGGTAAATATCTATACTCCGCAACTCCACCTGTCATTTTGTATATCACGGAACTGTCGTTGTTATTTGTAGGGAGCCCAATTTTGACCCCGCCAGCCCAAGAACCCGCGATCCAAAAACTGGCCAAGTATGCAATGAGGGCTCTGTGCATGCTCTATAAAATCTCATCCCCATACTTTATAAAAGTACAAATTTCGTATCTATAAAACTAAATATCTACTTTATACAACTACATATTTTGTATGTATAATTTATTTATTTCTAATGAATTTCTATAGTCCGCAACTCCACTCCTCGATTTTTGTATCGCGGAGAACATTAGAGGCCCAATTTCTGTATCATAGAACTGTTGGTGCTATCTGTAGGGCAGAGAACATCATACGCCCAATTTTCATCCCACCAACCAGACAACCCACGATCCATTATAAAAGTACATATTTCGTATGTATAAAACTAGATATCTACTTTATAAATTACATTTTTTAAATTTCTATACTCCGCAACTCCACCTGTCATTTTGTATATCGCGGACCTGTCGGTGCTATTTGTAGGGAGCGGAACATTGGAGGCCCAATTTTGACCCCGCTAGCCCGAGAACCCGCGATCCAAAAACTGGTCAAGTATGCAATGAGGGCTTCGTGCATGCTCTATAAAATCTCATCCCCATACTTTATAAAAATACAAATTTCGTATCTATAAAACTAAATATCTACTTTATACAACTACATATTTTGTATGTATAATTTATTTATTTCTGATGAATTTCTATAGTTCGCAACTCCACTCCTGGATTTCTGTATCACATAGAACATTGGAGTCCCAATTCCTGTATAGCAAAACTGTCGGTGCTATTTGTAGGGCACAGAACATCAGACGCCCAATTTTCAGCTTGCTAGCCGAACAACCCGCGATCCATTATAAAAGTACATATTTCATATGTATAAAACTAGATATCTACTTTATAAATTACATTTTCGGTATGTATAGTTTATAAATTACTACTTCGGTAATCCTATATTTTTTGTGTCCAAGAACCTTTCAAATGTTGATATTTTTTGATATTTTTCAGGAAGAACTAATTCGGGAATACTATGTTCTGCATGCAAACCACATGTATTTCAACTTTTTAGCCATGTGTATGTACTAGGTCGCATTTACTCCCATCCCAACCTGGCAGGGACTACGCTACCATGCAACACTTGTTAAATAATACTTCATGATCAACCATTTTATCCATGCACAACTCGAAGAAATGTACATATGTTAAGAAAGTACTGGTTCGAATCAACTTTTAAATTCCCCATAAAATAAAACATATTGACATATTACAGGAATAGAATCTCAATTAAATTGTTCATCCCGATGGATAAGAGTATGGAATGAATAATGTATACAGTATTCAAATAACTAGAATAGTGAAATATTGTAACCGGAAAAGTGAGATCTATGAAATGATATTCGATCTAGAATCTTGTAAGTGTCCTCCTTGCTTCCTCCTGCTAATCAAAGACTTCACCAGTATCTCCTAGCCAATGTTATAGGTACTCTTCTTCCCCCTTAACCCCCCGAGCCACAAAGAGGCCACACACTTAATTTCATATCACAACTAGCACAAGTTTGTTCTCACAAGGAGAGGCTTCCACCTCTTGCCCAAGCTTGCAACCCAAACTCACACAATTAAAATCAGCCAATAGAAATTTTGGCATCATCTCATTCATCCAACAATAGGGTACCTTTCCTTCTTCCTTGCCTTTCTTTTATAAAAATATTTGGTTTGAAACTTGTCTTCTCATGCAATATTAGCTCATTTTTAATAATTAAAAATTAAGATTATTCACCCCAACACATGTCACACTTTCCCCAAGTTGCACATGTTTAATCCCTTTTAATTTAAATAATTATGCATTTTCCCTCACACTCCTCAATTAGTTCCTAGATTTTCTCCTAGTTTTCTCTTAGTTCCCCAATTTCTCTTTTATTGTGTCTCCCAACTAATTTACAATTGGATTTTTATTAGGATTCTTCTTCTAGTTAGGCTTTTGAGTCTATATTGACTTAGGATTCTAAATCCATGTGGACTACCCATTCTCTCATGAGTTAATTTCTTTTAATTTAAAAATTTATTTTATTAATTTCATGAACATATTGTGCACATGTCTTAATTTATTCTCCTCTCTCTAGATCTTAATTAGTCTAATCTCCCTTAGACCCAATCCTACCATTTCTCGAATTTTATTAAGCATAACAAATAAACTTAGATAATAATATGTTCTCTTTTAAATTTAACATAAAGTTATATAAATTCATTTCTCTTTTCTATTAGCTCTAATTAATTGTTTTTATTCTCTAACAAGTCTAAGTACTCATTTTATTTTCTAGGGTCTTCTAGATTTTTAGTGACTCACAAATTATTTATGTGATGTGCCCTTCAAGACGCACCATCATGCTCCAATGGTGCCACTCATCGTTGACCTAGTTTGGAAGTTTTTTTAAGCTTGGAGTAAATACTCCACTTGTCGACCTTGTGTGAGACTAAGGGCTTACTAAGGAATAAGGAATATGCCTTATTGCATGCCCCTCAGGAATATTCATGAGTGACTGTCTTAGTTTTCCCTCACACGTCGTGAACCTCTTGGAACTAGGTAGTCATTAACCTTCATTTCAAGTCACGAAGGGAGTGTTAGTAGGTTGTGAAAGGGACGCTGCCACACCTCTCCCTCATCCATATGATATATGTGTATGACCCCTCTACTCCATATGTGAGTTGGATTATCAAGCATCACCATGTCTGCATCTACTGACAAATATAACATCAATAACTCATATACATGAAATCCATAACTAAAATCATCATATAACACATGTGTAATAAATCAAGTACTCATAACAAAGTAAACAAGCCACTCCCTGACTCAATCCGGAGTCTAAGGAAGTTTTTTGATGCCATCATCATCCTCATCGTGTCATGTTTCATGCACACTCAGGAAACCTCATCATAATACATGTCAATGCTTATACATCAATATAATAACATATCAATTTCCAAAACATAATCATATCATAAGCATATAAATGAAATTGATAATCATAATGTACCATGTTTTAAATCGGATCACTTGCTTGCAAGTGTCCTCAAAGAATAAGTCAATGTATGAGATGTGATCGATGGAACTGGGTGTTATAGAGTGTATCAAACTCATTCTTGGATCCATCAACATGCTAATCATGAAAATAATGTAGTGGTTTATGTTTCATGTATTGATATTCAAGATACTTCAATGGATAAAATTGTCTTTCATTTCTTATACAAAGCCTACCCCATGTTTTTGGATTTGTGCACTTCCCACCAAGCCTTGACAGTAAAAAACATCTTCATGGTTGTCAACTTACTATTTTCCATGTCACTAAATTTCTCAACATTAAAACATGTGTTTAGAATGTGGAATGTTATGATTGATCTTCACCTTAAAGGGGTTTTCCCCTTCAAATGAACATGATGCATGCTATATATATGATCCAAATGTATTCTAGGGAAATATTGTTCTGAATAAAGTTGCAAATTGATTGATCATTTCCTCATCTTGTTTCTAAAGAGCTTCTTTGATCATTTACTACACAACATTAACAATAGGGGTGCCAAATTTGTTTTAGTTTTTCCTTGTCATCTTTGTTCACTGACATTTGTGTTAAAAGGTGATTTGAGAAAGTATGATTGACCTTATGTTCTTGGTACACTCAGCATGTCTAAATAGGCACTCATTGTTTCCCTTGATCTACTCTCTAAAAAGTGTTGAAAAAATATTTTTGAATTATCCATGTTAACAATGTTTGTTCTCTAATACCAATGAACATAGCTAGGGTAGTATCAACTCCCTAATTGTTTTTTTTATTCAATTTGTGAAAAAATAATCAAATGGCATGGCTTGGCCACACTAAAGCAAAGCAGTGAATCTAGTTACAATGTGAAAAATGTGTATGAGTAAACCACCAAATCACAAAAGTGATTAAATATAGTGATGGATTTAGTGGAAAACATAAATCAAATGTTGGACACACAGATCACACTAAGAGAGGGGTGAATCAGTGTGATGGTTATTTTACACTTCTCACAAAATTTTAGTTAGAAATCACCATTCACAACATCTTTACTTATTACTTTCATTCATACTTAGTTGCTTGCATGTAAATATATTTCAATGATATACATTAACAATAAATATTTATGCACCATCACAATAAATAACACAAGAAACACCAGATATACAGATAAATTTATTTTGTATTACGAACTACAATCCTTGGGTTTTATCAGCACCAACTGAAATAGAGCACCAACTCTCAATGCAAGACCCAACCTACATATCTCAGCACAAATCGATATGTGAGGAATCCAACCCTCAAGTACAAGACCCAACTTGTAGACAAAAACAAATATATCAAACTATACCAGGACAAGTGCATCAACTATGCACAACCTGTCACAATAACCTATCACCTCTCATCAATCTCATCATCCAAATATGATATACTCACAAAGATCAAGTCAAACATCAACCATATGAAAAATATCACCAAGTTAACCAACAATATACCTCTAGCAATACACCATACTCTCCATAAACCAAATACCATAACCCCTTACACAAGACCATGTGTCAAACCTTACTGTTATGTAGTCTCAAGCATGTACCATGTCATGACCAAATGTAACCATAAAAACATGAATATAATCATACTTGTAACTCTGTAACATATATGGTTTATGTTATCATGGACCTACAAACCTTCCTTAACTTCAACAACAATAGACTAGCATTTTCATCAAACTTTACTTTAGTCTCATATGAATAATTGTGTATTAGTCAACAACCCTAACTTGCAACAATCATAACTTTGTACATGTAATGAATAAAGGTATGAAAATGGTACACAATGTTCTTTAGTGTCTTTTATACAATTCTTTCAGGTTTCACTGCTTGAAACCTCCCATAAAAGGAGTTATAGAAAAAATGGCAGACCTTGCTGAATTTTGGCTTATTCTAGAGAGCGAACTTGTAGAGCATGCCACGAGCGGAATATTTGTTGTATGGATCTGAAAATAGTACAAAACCTATGATACACCATAATATAACCAATTCATTTTTTATCACTGAATTTGGATCTGGTATGAATAAGTTATGACGTTTGTACCCGGAACACTTGTCTTAGAATAGTTTCGGGACTAGCCACAAACCCTATCTTACACAGAGTGTAACTCCAAAAATACAATGACCCACAAGCTGAAATTTTTATCATAGTTACTTGGATATATTTTATCAACATCCTCCATATTTCACTATCTGAATCATTCTAGAAAACTATTTATTTCGAAAATGGTGAAATGTCTTGTAAATATCATACCTTAGAAAGCATCATCAAAAGACTTTATCCTCCCTTGAATTTCGGCATTATTTACTTCACCTTCCCTCTAAAATTCACCTTATATCTCCTTTGGTTACCTCATTCACTTGTATATATTCAATATTCTCAATAGAATGCTAATGGGAAACCCTTTCTCTCTTATTTATACTCTCCAAGTAGCTTCCTCTAGAAGTATCCACTAACCACTTTGTTCACTTAGCCACTTTGTCCACTTAACCACTTTGTCCACAAATAGTAAACTCTCCACTTCTAGTTGCAATGAATTTATTTTTAATTTTTTCCTTGTTGCAACCACTTAACTCATGACTAACCACTTTGACTGGTCAACTTATTTTAGAAGCTTCTAGAATAATTTGACTTCTTTGACCTTCTAGTGGCTTCTAGATAACTCATGAAGGTTCTCCAACTTCAAATGGCCATAACTATCTAACCATGAGGATTTATGTGACGTTCCACACATCACCGAAAATGGCATGACATATACTATCCATATGGAATAGTTTCTCCTGCAAATTCATTGATCTTCATTACATTATTCCTTAATCAAACTTGGGTTCCCTAACCACACTTTTAGGATACTTAACCACCTAACCATTTGGACTTCACAAAGAGTCTTCATATGAGGGATTTCATTATAAGGGGACCACTTTGAGAAATTTATCCAAGAGTGTCTTCCCATGAGTGCTTTCACTATAAGGGGACCAGTTTGGTGTTTATCCATTTGGTTCTTCCTATCAACCATGACATGACATCAATGATACAACTTCCTTTAATATCAACACATCATTATGATACCTCTTGACATCAACCCTCTGACAACAATTACATCAATTACCATATAATCAATAATAAATATATCAATGATACAAACACATCACTATGAAAATACTTGACATCAACCCTTTGACATCAATGACAACATAGTACAACATCAAAGTACACCAATTACTTAAGTGATTAAGTGCATAACCATCAACATAAAATATAAAAAAAATAAAACATTATTGTGTAACTCAATAGATATGAAAATGGAAGATATACATTGTTGAATAAATTATTGACATTGATGTCAATGGTAAGTAAGTATTCAAATATAAATGTGACTTTAATAAATACAAAAGTGGAAAAGTTAAGAGGAAGTGGAGTAAACATGAAAGTGAATTAAAAAAAAAAACGTAAAAGTGAAAGTGGAGTAAACGTGAAAATGTATTAAAAAGGGTAAAAGTGAAAGTGCACATGGTATTTGCACATGGATTTAAAAACCATGGTGGTATTTTACCCATGGTATGTTAAAAAATGAATTAAAAATTTAAAAAAAGGAGGGAAATTAATTATTAATTAATAAAATTTGTGTCTTTCCAAATGAACATGACTTTTCATGCAAAGCTTATGGTAAAGTATAAATGGAGAAGAGGGTTATGAGAAAACAATGTGTGTGTGGATGAAAATATATTATTCTTATGCATACCATTTGAGGAGTGACTATTGAATATCATTCAAGGAGTGACGATTAAATATTAGTGAAGATCATATCTGGTATTCAAAAAAATAAATCTGGCATTCTAGCAAGCAAAACTGGTAAAGGCAGATCTAATTCAGAAGTAGAAGCAAGAAGATCTGGTGAAGGAAGATTGAAAGAAGAAGAAGAGGGCATTGAACATATATGAAAAAGGAAAAAGGAGTGAGTATCGAGCTTATCTAATGAAAGAAAAAGTAGAAAATGCATATCAGATCTGGTGAAAGAAGAACTAACGAGCACAGAGCAGATTTGGTGAAGAAAGAAGTAACAAGCAGACCAGTGAAGGAAATGCAAATGAAGAACTTGTAAGTAGGTTGGTGCCTACATAACAAACAATTGTGGTGATCGGTGTCTCCTATAGGTAGGTTCCTACAAACAATACAGGGCATTGATGTGTTATGTAGGTCAGTGCATACAAACAACAAAGGGGATCCATGTCTTCTATAGTTCGGTGCCTACAAACAAAAGAGGGGATCAATGTCTCATGTAGGTCGGTGACTAAAAATAATAGAGGGGATTGATGTCTTATGTAGGTCGATGATGCCTACAAACATAAGAGGGGATCTGTGTCTCATGTAGGTTGGTGCCTACAAAAAGTAGTGGGGATTGGTGTCTCTAGTAAGTTGGTGCCTACAAACATTTGTAACCGTAGGTTGGTGCTTACAAATTAAGAAAAAGAAGTTTTTGTGGTTTTCTCTCGAAAGGGTTTCCATGTTAAATATTGTGTCGTTTGGTTGTTATATTTATGTGATTGCTTCATTATGGTTTATGAATATTAAAAAGAAAAAGATAGCCTTGTACCAATTCACCCCCCTCTCAATATAAGTGTGTTCTCAATAGACATTAACTTGAACAAATTAGATCCAAACAATAGTTAACAAAAGAATGAACATAATAATTGTAGAAAAAACCCTTGAGGTGGGTTAACACCATCAGTTATTCATTAAGGACAGAAATCACTCCACAAACAATGCTTGCTACAATTACAATATACTTCACAATATAGCCCATTACATTGCTTATACTTCTTTATATAGTATTATTTGACCTCTTAGGAACTTTCTAGTAGGTGGGACCTTCTAGTAATCCTTCTTACAACTATTTATTTCACACTATGTAGTCACCTATCTATTATCATCCCTCTTGGGTACCTCCCTAGGTACCCCACATTATCCTCCCTAGATACACTACACTCCATCCCCCTTAACAAGTTTCATCCTTGATACATGGGAGGAAGCCACACGATATGATTTGATAAGCAATGTAGCCATCTAGTACTAAGCATGAGCATCTAACCATCCTAATGAAATGTGAAAATGGGGTTCAACTACCTCCTTTCCACCTCAATCTTGATATGGGTTGCTCCTTTGGTGTCATGTTGTCATTGTGATCCTCTTATTTTTCCATGCATTGCTTTTAGTCCTCCATGTGCCTCCATACGGGTTGAATATTTGGTTCCATGTTATTCTATAAGTTGGATAATGATCATGCTCTTGCCTTGATTACTGGTGTTTCTTTGAGTGGTGTGGGTGGTGATATACATCAACCTTAGCTATTGGTTTGTCTTGCTTGAAATATTCAACATGGGGTTTCTTTGAGTCATTTAGCTCCTAAGCTATTTTTTCTTCTTATGTCCTTCTCATGACTCTTCTTTGTATGCTTTTGTAGGTGTTTCTTCGTATTCAACCTTGGAATGTGCAATTAGTTTTCCTGCAAGGACTTCTTCAGGTGCCCCCTTCGGCCATTCTTGTTTAGTAAGAGAAATATCCTACAATGTAATTTTCCTATTTGTATACCAAAGCTTCAAAATAATTTTTTTCACATTAATATTAGCTTTACCAACCGAGTCCATCCAAGGATACCCAAAACAATATCCACGTCATCCATATCTATAGCATGAAAATATAAATGCAACACAAAGTTTATTCATAGTAATCTTCAAATATTCAAAAATTTGAACATTCTCACCCTCAACCTGTGTGTTGTGAATATGCTTTGTGGTATCTTACAATATTTTAGCCAAGTAAACATTCATGAAAGTGTGCTTGCAAATAGGGTTAATAGAAACAATGATTTTCTAATGTTGAATACATCCATGAACCTATAATATGAAGTTGTCACTTGAAAATAAACCATCAGTACTCTCGTTATCCTTCTTCTTGGCATGAGACCATGTATCTAAGTAGAGTTTATCATATTCTTCATATGGAAGTGCCTTTGTCTCTTCATAGTTAAGTCCATGTGATAGAGCTATTCTCCAAAATACTCGAAATTTAGACTTCATCAGCTTTATGTATTCATGAATACTAGGGCCATCATATTTTCCTATAAATAGCATCTAGCTTGGAAGAAAAAACACAACAAAATCCAGGGTTTATAAAAATAACTCACTTTTCAATGTAGTGTCTTTGTGTGGCTAGGGTTTGAGGTGGCTAAAGAAAAATTATCATAAATTCAATGATACTTCTCTGATTATCTATTATGAAAACAATTATGAAATTCCATGGCCACTCTACATGAATTAGAATTGGTTTAATTGAAACACAGGCACTCTATCAAAAGATATATGATCTGCAATATGTGCAACTGTCACTAGAAATACCCTAAGCAAATAATTTTAAATCAATGATAACTCCACTTCCCATGCTCTGGTTCAAACAAATTTTTTTTGAACTTGGGTTATTTGTCAAGAGGAACTCATATCTAGAGTTGGTTTCTTTAGATTCTACGCAAAAAAATTAGAAATCAATTTGAAGACTATCATCCTCTTTTTCCCTTGAAAAATATGCAAAAAAAAAGAAAAAAAAAATCCCTTTTTTGGCCCAAGAGAGGGCTTTGATACCAATTGTTGTGTAACTCAATAGATCTAAAAATGGAAGATAGAAATTAACTTGAACATAAGAGGTCCACACAATAATTAGCAAAAGAAAGAACACAATAATTACAGAGAAAACCCTTGAGGTAGGGTAACACCATTAATTATTCCTTAAGGAAGGAAATCACTCCACAAGCAATGCTTACTACAATTACAATATACTTCACAATACACCTCATTACATTTATTTTATTTCTTTATATAATTCTATTTAACCTTCTAGGAACTTTCTAGTAATACTTCTTACAATTATTGCTTCCGCACATGCGGTCACCTATCTATTATCACCCCCCTTGAGTACCTCCCTATCTACATCCCTAGCTGCCTCCCTAGGTACCCCATATTATCCTCCCTAGGTACACTACAACCATACACATAAAACAAATCAAGAACAACATAGTATAATAGAATATTTATTACTTACATTTTCTAAATGTAGGATCTATTAACAAATTAAAAAGCTACAATATTTTTTTCATACAAAATTTATGTATCTCAATCATGTCTCTACATGCAAAATTTATGTATCTCAATCATATCTCTACATGCTCTATGTATAGTGTAAATACTCATTTTGAAAGTTCTAAAACATCCTTAATATAACTACTTACTTGTCTCTACCATGTATATTGTAAATACCCATCTTTTCAAATTCTAAAATATTCATAACATAACTACCTACTCATTTTTATATAATTTCTAAAGTGTCCTTTATTAGTGGCATAAAGGTGTTGAACCACAAATGGTATTGTGATGGATGAAAGATGTAGAATGTTGTGAAATGTCGTTGTGAGTGTATAGAGCTTGATATTAGAAAACAAATATTGTTTGCAAGTGTATAGAGCTTGTAACTACTTATTATTCCTTACCGAAGACAATGTAGGGACTATTAGTCCCTGCAGAAGGCAATGTAGGGACTATAGCATTCGATACAGCACTGACTATCGATTTCTTTGGGTTTGATAAAAAATATTTGCATGCTTTCCAAACTTGTATATAGGGAAAAAGAAATAGTTATTTTTTATAATATCTAAATTGATTTTATCTAAGACACTATTGGCTAACAAAATCGATGTCTTATTACCGAATTTTGATAAATAAGCTAAGATTTTATTTTCAGTCTATTATAAGCTCATTGAATCTACAATGCATACAATGCATTTTTTCCAATGTTACATAACCCAAACCTAAGTTTTCAATGTATTATAATTTCATTGAATTTTTATCCAAGGAACACCATTGATTATTTTTCTAACGTCTTTAAATAGGCTCTGCTGATTTTTCTGAGAATAATGGTGATGTACTATATCAACTGGAAAATAAATCAAAACGATGTATGCATTATGCAAATTGATCTATGTATGCGGTGGAGAAGATTTTTGTATGCGATGAAGAGCAGATCATATTTCTATATGCGTTGAATTTTGGCAGTATTATGCAGACTTTCTCCATAGCCCTTCCTCTAGTCTAAGGTTGCAATCAGTAATAAGCTTCCTCTGGTCTAAGGTTGCACTCGATAAAATAAGCATATCAACACATACCCTCGCCCTTTCTCTGGTCTAAGGTTTCACTCAGTAAAATAAGCAAATCTCATATCATAGGTGTTGCTCATTGTCATCCAAACGATTTGAAAATAAATCTTGGAATGTCCCTAATGTTGTGATGCTAAGATTATTTGAAATTAAAGCTTGGAATGTCCCTGATGTTGTGCTGTTGAGATGAGGAGTGTCCTCGGAACTTGGAATGTCCCTATGTGATTCTGAGATGAGTATTTTCTGTATATATGATGAGAAGAGGATCTATTGATCATGAAACCTGTTTCATTAATCAATTTCCAGGTACTTCTTTGATAAAATCCATATATTATATGCAACATCAAATAATGAGTAGTTAGTCATTTTAAAATGAAGAATGAGGAAATATATAAAAACTTCATACATGTTATCTTATGCTCAATTTTTTCTTTAAGATAACCATGTTCAACTCAATTTGTTGTTTAAGATAACCATGCTCAACGGATTTGGTCAAAATTTAGGGAATCCTCTTGTATTATGCAGACATTTTTTGGGTAGTTGTTCAAAGAAATGAACAGTAAGATAAATGATTAATTGATAGGCATGTTACCATATTATTAAACACTTCTCACATGATAATAAGAAGCAAGGTAATAGTTGTAGGAGGGCATGATTGAAATTACAAATGTCATGTAGCACCTTGAATCTGCATGCTTCGACCAAACTACTGCATGATTTTGTCATCTACTTCGTACTCAATAGAAAGCAACACCTTTTGATGAGGGAAAGATGATAGTAGCTAAACATCATTATTCACAATATCATGAAGAATTAGACGGAAATGGGTTCAAATGATTTGATCTAATAACATGTGGATTTGAAGGCTTCGATCTAATAACATGTGGATATTCCTTACCATTTTCCTTCTGTTCAAAATGTATCTTTTATGTAATTTCAGAGTGCTCTTTTGGGAACCATCAATATTAGTTGAGGTGTTAATTCCATCCTTGTAGATGACTCCAATAGGTTTTTTAAGAACCACACACCAATTGGATTTTCCATGCACATATGGCTTGTCCATGCACATACAGCTAGCCCACAGACTATATGTTTTGGATAAGCATCATGCAGTATTCCAAGAGAAACTAATAAGACTTTCACTCATGTGCGACTGGGAATCCTTTTGTGTGGATCAATTAGAGGCAACCCTAGGAAATCATTTCTACTAGACCAAGAAGTGAAAATATATTGACCATTAAAAAAATTATGGGATCACAACATATTGATTGAAGGGTCAATAAATGCTCTAGAAGGTCCACAAAAAGAAGTAAAGTAGTGTAGCCATATTGCAAACCTTCTCAAGTTCCCTTAATTCTTCAGAATCAGTATTGAAACTCTATAGGGAAGCAAAATAGTGAGTGTTAGATCCATAATATAAATATTAGGCAACATAACTTAGATCCAGAATACAATTATCTTTTTTGTTGGTTATAATTCTCCATTTCTCTTTTGTGTGTGTGTGTGTGTGTGTGTGTGTGTGTAAAGAAAGGATCGTATTTTTTTATCCTACTACTATCCCCTAAAGAAAGGAAAACAATTTAATAAAATCTTGTTTTAAACTCAAATTATTAATAATGGGAAAAAATCAAAGTGGACAAATTAAAAAAATGATGGATTATTTGAAAATATAATAAAAATTATAAGAATTTAATTTATTAAATATTATGTGAAGAAATATAAAATATTAATAATATAAAACCTTAATTAAAGGTCAAACTCACTTTGTTTCCTACCATTTGAATTGTGATATGATATGATCTACATTCAAATAAAAATGGATTTACGGATGTTGCAGGGAAGTGGAAGCAACTGTGACTGTGTAAACCTTAAGGAAAAGAAATTCCACCGACAAGTTCAGACATATGTGTTTAAATGCAAGCTCCAATCATGCATGTTATGTGTCGAATTGACATCTTGCATGGCTCCACTTCCGACACATTCAACAAATTGAACTTCTCAACATACTTTTAACTTACAACACTAGAAATATTGTCAATGAAAGCGTGTTTCCCTGATACAAGAAACCCATCATAGTTTTCGATTATCACAACAAAGAAGACTCTATAGACATTCAAATTCAAATATCCCATTAAGGAAAATAATACAATAGAATTCATCCCATTAACATGGGTTTGGAATCATGACTCTAATAATATAGTGCAATTGGGGTTCTTTTCATGTTCAGGCTGCAAGATCATCTTGTAAACAAATCAAATCTATAGTTAAATAAGCAAGGCAATATAAATAGGAGGGGGAAATAACAAGAAATCAAAGATCTGAGAGAAAATAAGGAAGAGGGTACTTTCTAGAAGTAGTAGAGAAATCGGTGAGTCTATACGCTAGAAATATGAAAGATGTGACCATTGAAATAAGGAGGAGACCAATAATAGTAGCAGGCCTATGCAATAGACCACCCTGCCCTTTCATTTCACAACGCATCGTGAATTTCTAGTCATTCATATCAAACAAATCAAACAAAATAGTGGAGGAGCTATAATTCATCCCATTGGCATGTAAATGAAACGAATGCAGAGAAGATTGGCTACCCTGGAAACCATACCCCTCCCTC
>ML781522.1:806611-818717 GCA_009831015.1 Picea engelmannii | reverse complement strand
TGATATGAACTCTTCTTATGCATACGTATGAATTGACAGGTTAACTTCTTTACATGGAATTCTTGCTATTACTTTATATTTTTATATACCCCATACAAATTGTGAACGTGGTAGCGTACAAAAAATAAATCTCTTAAGAGCACAAATTAGGAATGCAAATTTCAATAACTTAGGAGACCAAAATCAGTCTTATGGAATCTAAATTTATAAACTCTTTCTTATCAGTGTTATGGAATCAAAATTTATAAACTCTTTCTTATCGGTGTTATGGAATCAAAATTTATATTTTATTTAGTTATGCACCTCATTATTTGACGGAAATAGATATATGGTTTCAAGGTTCATATACAAATAGTTACTTTTTTTTAAGTTCATGGTTGTCCACTACACTCATTTACATTTTTTCCTATTAAATGAGTTGTCTTACTCTTACTTAATAATGTAAGTCTTTCATCTTATTTATATTCAACATTTTCATGTTGTGGTCCTTAATGACTTCAATTAAACTGTAATTTCTTCTGATCGTTTCATTGTTTCGTGTGAATGTTTGAGTCGCTTTCCACAATTATTCTTCATGTATATTATGCTTCATAGTTGTATCACCATTTCATCCCTAAAATATATTGAAATATATAAGCAATTTCCTTCTCATTGACAGCAGGGACATCGTCATGCAATGGCACTTGTTTATATAATGTATCAAGTGTACATTTATTGGTGGTACAAAGGCATTGAACTATAAATGTTGTCATGGATGGCCAACATGGAATGAGTATAAAGAGCTTGTACCTGCATGTTTAAAAAAATTGCTCAATTTTACATTTACTGGTGTTACGAAAATATTGAACTACAAATCATGGATGAGTGATGTGGAGTATCATTACGAGTGTATAGAGCTTGATCTCACAAAGGATTATTGTTTTCTAGTTTATCGAGATTGTACCTCCTTGTTTATAGAATTGATCGAGTATACATTTATTGGTGGTATGAATACATTGAACTACAAACACTATCATCTTAGCAATATGGAATATCATTATGAGTGTATAGAGCTTGATCAGATGGAGGATTATTGTTTTCTATTGTATAGAGCTTGTACTTATTTGTTTATAGAATTGTTCAATGGTACATTTATTTGTGTTACGAAGACATTGAACTAAAATCACTATCATGGAAGAGTGATGTGGAGTATCATTGCACATGTATAGAGATTTATCTCACAAAGGAATATTATTTGTGAGTGATTATTGTGTGCAAATGTATAGAGATTGATGTTATAAATTTTAGATCAAGGAATCCACTCTTCCTATTATCATTATAAACTTTCATAGCCTTGGTTCTTAGTTAGAATTGGCACCATAAAGTGGAGTAATGTGATCCCAAGAGTCAGACTTGGATTGTATATTAACGAACACTCAATAGCTTCCTGTGATCTTGTGATATTTTCAATACAAAATACTAACTACATAAAATTATAATCGTCTAATACCATCACCACCACTAGTGAAATCGAAGTTTTCTAGAGAGGCAGTGAAGCAGAAAGTAGAGGGTGGAAGGGTATTATATAAAAACCTATAATGGAACAAAAGAATTGAGTAGGGTAGCAACAATAACTTATTGATCCAAGAGAAATAGAAAAAAATAGTTGATTGATTAGTTAGAAACAACATCAGCAGAAGAAGAAGAAGAAGAATGGTGGGATTTTCTACCCTTCTTATGATGTCTTAGATAGTGGTGGCCGAAATTGACATGTGTAGTGGTAATTTTTTTATGATGGTCCCTAGGAGGAAAATTGATAAGATTTGAAGGATAGTAGACAACATTATCAGAATAAGAGTAAGAAATATGTTTACCTATAAATTATTCCATTAGTTCATTTTGGTTTTGGGAGAGCTCAGAAATTTTTTAGAAAGGGAGGTTGAGGTTGTTTCAAATGTGCAACAAGTCATGGGAAACTGCTTGAGAGGGTAAATAGTGCATCCTTATAGGATAATATTCAATAGTGTGACAACAAAAGAGTAATGGTGAATACTTTTAATTGACTTTGTATCACCCTCCTAAGGTGATCTCGTCAGAGCCATCCCATAGAATGGCATACATAGACATGGAATTTGTCAGACAATGTTGTGATGTATATAAAAAACATATATTATTCATAAATATATATACCTAAAATAGATAATTTAGGATATTAATTAAAAAGGTGCATAACATAATGCATGGATTTACATGAAAGGTCACCCTAAGGCTTATGAATACCAAGGCCACCCATCATTGTAAATCATTGCCTCTCATAGGTATTTCAATATAATATTTTAATCCATATGGATTATTTTATGTTATCCCATTTATTTTGGATATTAAATTTATGAATCAAGTTGTTCATGTCATATTCAAGAAATTCAATTAGTATTAGAACCACTTTTTGATCAGACTTTTGGCCACATTAAAACAAAAATAGAGTTTCTCTAACCTCTAGGTATTTAACCACATTTAGGATTTTGGCCATTTAAAAATTTAGATATCTTGTTGAAAAATATTCTGTTACCAATATTTATAAGCATAAAAAGAAAAATAAATAAATAAAACAAAATACTATACATAATTAATAATAACAAAAGATAGGAATTCTATACAATTATGCCATAATTGGAATTAGAGCTTCATTGATTAAGAAACCTAATAGACACCAATAATATCAATTTCATTCCATAACATTCATACCAAAGTTACCGTTGTCATAGATCAATTGTTCAGCATTGTACCCTCTATACCACAACAATCACCATTGTATGATTTCTTCTCTATCCACTATTATATGAATTTTGTTATGTCTATCATACCACTAGTGATTTTACTTGACCACCTTTACATTCGTGTGTACACTTCCCTAACTCTGGCTACCAAACCTAGAATTCAAGTGGAACCATATTTTGACCATTGACAAATTGGTCTCTCTTAAAATTATACAAGTCAACCAATAACTTAAGGTTAAGTTCCCATATGAGGTTGATAAACTGAAGAATCGTGAATTAAAAAATTCATGTTGGTTACTTTAAGGTGACTCTTTTTACATGTGTATGAAAGGTGCATTTTATAAAGAGGGTATTTAACGTGCAAAAAAAAATATAAACCTTACTTTATAAAAATAAAAAGGTTATGAATTGAGTAAATTAATAGGTACACTACAAATATTCTTAAGTTTCAACTAGTGCGATTGTAATTAAATTACAAAGAGATATAAAGGGTTATATGACGTTTTTAAAAGAAAAAAGTAAGGTGTTTAAAAAATGAATTTTTAGTCCTTATCGTAAGCATAGAGGGACTATCGTAAGCATAGAGGGACTATAGTGATCGATAAATCATTGACTTCATATTATTTTTTCCTTTGACTACAAATATTTCCATATTATCTATTGTTGGAACCAGGGAACTGAAACCATCGATTTTTATATAAACAAAAGTACCATATTTGTCATGATCTTATTGGACAAGGGATTGGAGGTCTTATTGTCGGCTTCGCTATTCCCAATGTTATATATGTTGGCATATCCAAAGTATTTGATCGTATATGGTCTTTTTGAATCATATATTTTGTTATGTATTCGTCGAAGGTGGATTAATGCTAACATTAATCCAAATGTTTGGTTTAGCATTTTATGCTAGGTAAATTTATGGCAATGTTTGATATACTGGCATATCCAAAGTTTGGCCTTCCAATAGATTCTCTGGTGTTTGAACTATATATATATATAAAAAAAGTACCATATTTGTCATGATCTAATTGGACAAGGGATTGGAGGTCTTATTGTCGGCTTTGTTATTCCCAATGTTATATATGTTGCCATATCCAAAGTATTTGATCGTATATGGTGTTTTTGAATCATATATTTGGTATGCATTCGTCGAAGGTGGATTAATGCTAGCATTAATCCGAATGTTTGGTTTAGCATTTTATGGTAGGTAAATTTATGGCAATGTTTGATATGCTGGCATATCCAAAGTTTGGCCTTCCAATACATTCTCTAGTGTTCGAACTATTGTTACAAAAAATATAATAATTTTTTGGGGATACGTCAGAGACCTACCACATTGCATTTTTTTCTTACATGTTTGTAGAGCATTTCTGACAGACTTAAATGTTCACCTAACAGGCTTGGTAGCATTGAATCCTTACTTAACAGGCTTGTTACAATACATTTTTTTCAATTTTTTAAATTTATATGCTTCAGCGGCATTGTTGGTTCACTAGTTCATGCCTGTTTTTTTGCATCTCCACTGATTTTTTATTTGCATGTTGTTGTTGTTCTTGCTTGTCAGTTCGTGTTGTTACAGTTTGCACGTTTGGGTTTCTGCAATCGTGATTGGAACTGCATCATTCCTGGTGGAGTGGTTGTTTCTCGTTTATTTCTTTGCTCTATGTTGTTTATTGTTGTTTGATTCGACTTTGCAGGGTTCTAGTCCTGTGCCTACAGTTTGGCATTTTGGTGCTTCTTAACTGGGTTGTTATTTGGTGTTTGTTCTTGTTTGCCTAGGGTTTGCAATGTTGGGATGCTACATCCGCAATTGGATCTCTTGTTACATTTTTTGCAATGGAGTTTGCATAGAATCCTATTAGGATAAAATAACGTACTAAAAAATTGCAGTCGATGTAAATTGCATCTCTTACGCGTTGAACCAGAGTTTGTTGGCCTCAAACTATATTTCATAGCTGGCGATGATTTTTCCATGGATTATGTGTTACTATGGTTTCATAGTTATGAGAGTAGATTTTGTTGTGTGAGCAATATAGTTGTTCTCTCCCTTTTATTTTCCTCTTGTAAACTATGTTTCTGGATCTATAGTTTCTCACCTTTCTGTGGTCATTCCAACCAATTGTCGTTCGGTTGCATACTTAGCCAGTTTTATGGAAGCGGCTTCGCGGATAGGTTCTATCGAACTATGACAGGTTGTGTTCGATGTATACATATTTTACCTAGAACTTATGTGCTCTAGAATTCGACTGGACACTCCTCGAACTCGCAATTGTGCCTCTACCTGCAATGAGTTTGTCTATTCTACCTAGCTTTCCATACTTAGTTGAATTTTCAAAGTTTAGTGGGTTGACGATTTTCTAGGTTCATAAAATTTAAAACCATTTGTCGCTCCCCTCCATCCCTGCTACCTTCCGCTCTTCCCAATAAACATTAATTATGCTTTCAAAAGTCAGAACCGACCAGACAGGTTCGAAAAGATGGGCTTTAATAACTGAAAATCTCGAGGACATCTCCCATTAAAATGAATAGACAAGCAAATATTATGGGATCTGGTAATTTCTTTTGCCTGCACTTTTGAATTTGCAAAAATATTTTTATTTTTTTTGCGCTCTTTTAGTTTTCTTAAAAGCTTCTGCATAGTCCATGAACGTGTCACCCATAGAGGCCTTCACGTCATGTCCCTCTTTAATATTGTGCATATATTAGATGTCAAATTTGAGAATCTGCTCGGATATGGGAATTTTAATACGTGCTATTAGTCACTATTCAACGTACATATTCAAAAAGATTGGCATTAATAAGAGAAAATATCGAGAACATTTGTCATTAAAACAAATTAACACAAAATCTATGGAAGATCATCCAGCGTTGATTTTAAATACTTATTTCCATTTATCTCTATCATTAAGGAGTTGCGCTTTAGGGTGCCCTCGTTCTAATGTTCCTGGTCATGGACATGTAAGACAAATTAGAGATTTGATTGAGGCCCAGATGAAAGAAGAGAGACTGGTTTTATGTGACGTGAGCTTTGAGTTAAAAAAAACCTCTATTATAGAAGAGAAACTTAGAGAGGAGGAAAAAAAAAGAACAAGTATGTTCTGGTTGGTGTTCTCCCTGTGTTCGATGCTTTGGTTGGTTGAAAAGGCTGCCTAGAGATTTGTTTGTTGAACTTCTTTGTTTTCTTGCTGGGAGTTGTAATGGATTTTCAGGTCACATGAAAAATAGTTCTTCGTTGAAGTATACAACTTCTTCCAACAACACATATTTGGCAAGTGTATCAAATTATGCAAATCCCACAAGAATTTGTGTTCCTAGGGAGTGGCGCATTTACAGTGGCTTACAAAATGGCCCGTCATGTTCGTAAATGACACGAAATATTACTCCATTTGTGAATGTAACTAGAGATAGGTAACACAAACTGTATGGGTGGATAAAACGACATATTATCACCACAAAAGTTTCTATTTCAAAGTTTTATGACCTACATGTGGGTCTGGTAACCAACTTGACAGAAATCCATGTTCTTTGTCGAAGTTTGGTCGGTTTCATATGGATGTAGTTGTTGACTCCACATATTTGGTGTCACCTCCTAACATTCCAGACCTTTCTGTGGGCTGCCATACCTGCCACCACTATGAGGAAAGATATATTCTGCTACGATCTGCAACATTTTTTAGCTGGGTTGGACGTTTCTTCCAATTTACTGTAATAAAGCAAAGAAGTTCAACATACAAATCTTCAGGCAAGCTTTTCAACCAAACAGATGATTGAATATAGGGAGAATACCAGTCACAACATACTTGAATTTGTTTCCCCTGCCATAGCTATCATGACATAAAACGACTCCCTCCACTTTGAAATCAGCCTAAATCGCATTTCTAAGTTGTATCGAATGTCAAGGGTCAGGAACATTACAAGGAAAGCACCTTAAACCCCAAGTTTTCGACGATAGATGGAAATTAATACTTCACAAAGAATGGAATGTTGAATAACCAGCGATTGCAGGCAGACCATATCTGGAAGAGACAAGCTATTCAAAAAACTGGGATAGATGTAGTTGGCAACGCCGATTAAGTACAAAACCCAAAATTGATATTCAACTTGTTTTTTATGAATAAAGGGTTTGAACGTCAAGAAAACTATCAAGAAGCATCATCTATGTACATATTTTTTATTGGTTGGCGGCAGGTCAAATCACAATCGTTGTGGCAAATAGCCTCAGCTGTATTTTGTAACCCATCTTATTTGAATATAGAATAATTCCGGTTTATTTTTTAATAGTATTTTCCAATCTCTGGTATTTGTTTTAATTTTATTTTGTACCTTCTTCCCCTGTGTCGTTAAACATGGATGACAAGTTTTTATTTCCGCTGCCCACTACTTCAATTTAAATAAACCCTGCTATGTTCATTGCTTACATTTTACATTTAAGAATAATTTTTCATAAGCCATACTTATGTGGCGTCGGCCCTGTATTTAAAGAAAGAAATTGGAGGATTTGTCCTGCTTCCATTCTTTAGGTTCCGTAAATAGAATGAATTAATGAGTTACAACAAGGCAGCTCAAGTGTTGACGCAATGTTCCTGTTCAATATGTTGGATATATTGCAGCTTCTTCTATTTGATAATATACGTGCATATATACTAATATCAGTACTATTGGAATAAATAAATAAAAAATCCTCTTCAGCAAAGCTTAGGCAATTATGTTTGTGTTTGCGGTATTAAAAAACTATGTTCCTTGTTCTGTTATATACATCTTGCAGCCAAAGAGCTTCTGTGCTCTGCAATTTATGCTTTAACTATTGATAACTCACCAGGTGTTCGAAAAGCTTGGCATTAATAAAGGAACGGTTGAAGTTGTCTTAATTACTTAAATCACACCAAATTTTGATTACATTTAATTTAATTTAGATATTGATGTTTATGGAGAGTCGACGTTTGCTCATTTCATTGCAAGAAATACAAGATGAATAGATGATAAGGAGTTTATCTCGTTGAAACCACAATGCATATTCATGTTTCTTGTTGCGCTATGTACATCTTGCAGTCAACATTTTCGTGGTTTCAACGAAATTTGTGAACCGAAGAGCATCCTCCAAATTGGGAGATCATTTGCATTTGAAACAGAAACAATCCATTAATATATATTAATATGAATACTATTCAGATCAATATGAAAACTTTCTCCATTAATACATATTAGTATGAATACTATTGAAATAGATATCAAACCTTTCTCTTGACCAATACGTAGCCAGTTATCTAGCCACCAGGCCCCGGGTTCGCGGTACCTAGCACCTATGTCCCATGTTCCGTCATATACATATTGCAGCCAAAGAACTTCAGTGATCTGCAGTTTATGCTTTTACTAGTGAGAACCCAGCAGGGGTTTGAAAACATTGCCATTAATAAACGGGAAAAAAAAGATTTTTTGACTGTTAGATACTTATCCCTTTTCCCCTTTTCCTTTTCCCGTCCATTATGACTTTCTGGTTTTATACTTAGTTGTCTTTCTATGAAGGGTGGTTGTAGTGTTCGCGGGTTGGCATATCTTCATTTCCATCTGTATCTTCACATGACGAATCCGACCGACCGTTGTTCCTTTGCATACCTAGGCAATTTTATGGCCGTGGTTGCCAGGTTGGCGCATATGAACTAGCCTTTTCTTCTTGCCACTCGCTATCTCTTTCGAGATATATACTTAGTCGCCTTTCTATGGTATATGCTTCCAGAGTTGGTGGGTTGACATGTCTTCATCTCCATCTATATCCTCACACAACGGATCCGTCCAACCGTTGTTCCTTCCCATACTTAGCCAATTTTATGGCCGTCGTTGTGGGATCAACGCTTACAAACTCAGTTGTTTATCGTTCCGTTATATACATATTGCACTCAAAACATCTTTGATCTACAATTCCACAGCAGGTTCCTCGTATACATTAACTTCGTTCAAAGTATTTGTTTTTGCTTTCCATCCCCAACAACTTTGCGTCCTTCCTGATATACATCAACAATGCTCTTACTGGTGACAACTGGACACAGTGGTACGAAAGATACTTCTGTGATCTGCATTTTATGCCTTAACTGGTGAGAACTTGGTAGGGGTTCGAAAAAAATTTCATTAATAATCAAACACTAGATGTTCTTCTACGAGATACTTAGTCATTTTTCCCTTGTCTTGTTCCCGTGTATTATCGCTTTATATTTATATACTTAGTTGTGTTTCTATGATCATGGGTTCCAACGTTGGCATGTTGAGATATCTTCATCTCCATCTATATCCTCGCATGCCGAATTGGACCGCTCGTTGTTTCTTTTCATACTTAGTGAATTTTATGCCCGCGGTTGTCGAGTTGGCACAATTGAACTCTGCTTCTTTTTGTTTCGTGATATACATCTTCCACTCAATATTTGCATGATCTACAATTCCACTGCGGACTCCTCCGTCCTTTTTCCCTTTTTTTCTTCCCGTGTATTATGGGACTATAAAGTATGGACATGCTATTTTATAGACCATGTACGGATTGTGCATTCCTGATCTGTAATTTAACTTGATCTTTAACCATTATTTGCATGTGAATTTTTTAACTGTTAACCCTCTTTTTAAATGAAAAATTAAAGAACATTCATCAATCACATGAGCACATAAACATGTAAGCAAACCATCTATGAACAATAATTGGTAACGGAGTTCACCAGAGTTCCTGGCTACGTCTCCAGGCCACTTTCCAAATGGGAAGGCCGATAGATTAAGTATTCAAATGCTTACAAAGTGACTTATGATTTCTGTCTTTCATATACAGTAACAGACTTCAACAACATCTGCAAGATGAAATTATGAGACTTTTAAGTATAAACATGGATACCTTTCTGTGTATCTGGAAGGTTCTGTGAGCACTTTTCTATCTGGATGTCTGAATGCAAAAAATGAAGCTGGATCTGGAATCCTTGTGAAAAATCGATACTTTTGAGTATAAACTCTATATATTTCAGAAACTAGACTTCGAATGCCCTTCTTGGCACAATTCCCAAATCTGCCCCTGATTGTACAGTCTATATGGCCTCGCGATGCGTGCCAATTCAAAACCACCTCGATCTGCATGCAAAAACCACCTCGATCTACGTGAAAATTCACTTCTGTCACTATGCAGCATCACCTCGATTTGCATGCCTATCTCTGCCTGCATCAAAACTCCTTCTCGGGCTCCGTGCCCATGCCTCATTTAAATAATGAAATCAAACCAAAAAAAGGGGCATGGGCCATAGGCCACGCGCCCACCCAAATCCCATTCATTTCGGCACCTTTTAAGGTTTTCGCACCACCTATTGCCATGTCTCATAGCGGTTGTGCGTTGTTAGTTGTGGTTGTTATGGGGGCGGAAGTCTCGCGGTCAAACCCGTGGGCTTCTCCTCCTTGGTGCGATTTGGTATATCATATTTGTTTTAACATATGGTATATATGCGGTGGTGATTTGGTATATCATATGTTGATTTAACATATGATTTATATGGTTTATAGCATGGTTTTAATACTATGGTTGGTGCATCGTATAGTTGGTGCGATTTTTAATACCTATATATATTATATGGTGCGCTTTGCTATAGTATGGCATTTGGTTTTAACATTATGTTTTGGGTTTTTTACATATGGTTTTGATATACATTTAAATACCAAAGGGGGGGCCTTGGTGTTGGCAAGGTCAAGGGCTAAGCCCTTGACCACCCCCTTTTACCCAACCATGGGGTCATGGTGGAATTTTCACAAGGTCTTCGGTTCAATTCCCATAACCCCAAATTACCTTTTGTTTAACTATTTCTAACCATTTTGTACCATTTTTTACGAAACTTCAACTGCTAATATCTTTGTCATTTGAAGGTCGTTTTTCCTGAAACGAACGTCATCGGAAAGATGTTGACGAGATCTTCCACTTTGTAAGCTTTAATTTGCATTTTGAATACTTTAACTCTATCAAATTTTGATATGATCCACCTGGATCAAACCTTCCCACCGGAAATCTTTTTGGCCACAAAAAGTATGAAATCATTCAGAAAATAAGTGAGGGTATAATTCCCTCACTCTTTCGGTCTCTATCCACCTTGATTTGCTTGGATGTATTCCTTTTAACCCCACATGAAGAAACTCTGTGTCTCCTCTTCATGACGATCTGACCTTCTTGTCCAGTATTACATATTCCTAAAGTTCATTAAGATACTCAGGAGAAAACTCGTCCACGGAAGGTACTTGAACCTGTATATCTTGGTCTATAATCATAGGCGACTCATACAATTTCAAGTTTTCCACATTAACAATTGAATACATTTGCATATAAGGAGGCAATTCTAACCAGAAAGCATTATTACCGACTTTGTCCAAAATTGTAAAGGGTCCATACCTGATAGGTTTCAACTTTCTACCTTCACCTTGAAGTCGATCTTTGATGATATGAAGCCATACTTGATCACCAATCTGAAAATGATGATATATGCGATGCTTGACATGCCTTTTTTTGTATTTGGCCTGACTTGATTCCAACTGTTCCTGTATTGCTTGATGAATTACCTGAATCTGCTGAATAAACCTTCGAGCTTTATCTGCATCAACTTGTTCACATTCCACTGTATCTTTCCCAAAAATGAAGTCTAAAGGAGACTTTGGCAAGTACCCAAAACATGTCTCGAAAGGAGACTTTTGAGTAGAAGAGTGTATAGCTCTATTGTAGGCATGTTGTACATAATGCAATTGTTCATCCCAAAGCTTGGGATGCTTAGCACAACACCCTCGAAGAAGATGTACCACAGTCTTGTTGACCACCTCAGTTTGACCGTCGGTTTGTGGATGAAATGTTGTGCTTTTCTTCAACTTTGTGTCCATAAGTTCCCATAATGATGACCAAAATTTCCCAAGAAAACAGGAATCTCGATCAGAAATAATAGAAGTAGGAAGTCCAAAATGGACCCATACATTTTGGAAGAACAAATGAGCAGTCATCTCAGTTGTGATCTTCTTTTTACAAGGCATGAGTATACACATTTTACTGAATCGATCCACAACAACATACAGATAGTCATGTCTTTTTCTAGACATTGGTAAACCTCCTATGAAATCCATTGAAACACTTTCCCATGGACGAGAAGGAACTGGAAGTGGAGTGTACAAGCCTAACTTTCTATTACTTGGTTTGCTTGTTTCACACATGACACAACTTTTTACATATTTGGACATTGTTTCATTCATTCGAGGCCAATAACAGAATTTTTGTAATTGTGCTACGGTTTTACCTACTCCAAAATGCCCTGAAATGAGAGAAGTGTGAGCTTCTCTTATCACATGCACTCTTTCACTTTGTG
>ML781522.1:787470-804037 GCA_009831015.1 Picea engelmannii | reverse complement strand
TTAAGTTCTCCATTATACATAGGTAAATCAAACTTAATATCAAGCTTTAAATGAGGCATATTAAGATCAACTTTTGTTTTTTTCTTTTCAAATGGAGAAGGAATAGAACCATCAAGAAGAGATGGAGAAGTTGGTGGGGTTTTGGGGGGTTCCTCATCACCTCCTTTTTTCTTATCTTCTGTATGAGATGGTCCACCTTGTTCACCTTTCTTTCGATCTTGATAGAGCTCCTCTACTGTCGTTTGCATTCTCATGAAAGCTTTCATAAATTCCCCTTCAGAAGGGATAGAAGAAGTTGCTTCTTCTCCTTTTGGTGAAGACATCCTTCCTCTTCTTGATCCAATCTCTGGATCAAACTCTTCAAGTTATCCTTCACCATGCTGAAGCTTGGATCTTGTTAACATCAACTCACAAAGAAAATGGTTAACCTCACTCTGATACCAACTTGATCTGTAATTTAACTTGATCTTTAACCATTATTTGCATGTGAATTTTTTAACTGTTAACCCTCTTTGTAAATGCAAAATTAAAGAACATTCATCAAGCACATGAGCACATAAACATGTAAGCAAACCATCTATGAACAAGAATTGGTAACAGAGTTCTCCAGACTTCCTGGCTACGTCTCCGGGCCACTTTCCAAATGGGAAGGCCGATAGATTAAGTATTCAAATGCTTACAAAGTGACTTCTGATTTTTGTCTGTCATATACAGTAACAGACTTCAACAACAGCTGCAAGATGAAATTATGAGACTTTTAAGTATAAACATGGATACCTTTCTGTGTATCTAGAAGGTTTTGTGAGCATTTTTCCGTCTGGATGCCTGAATGCAAAAATTGAAGCTGGATCTGGAATCCTTGTGAAAAATCGAGAATTTTGAGTATAAACTCGATATATTTCAGAAATTGGACTCCAAATGCCCTTCTTGGCACAATTCTCAAATCTGCCCCTGATTGTACAGTCCGTACGGCCTCGAGATGCATGCCAATTCAGAACCACCTCGATATGCGTGCAAAAACCACCTCAGTCTACGTGAAAATTCACTTCATTCACTGTGCAGCATCACCTCGATCTGCGTCCTTGTCTTTGCCTACTTCAAAACTCCTTCTCGGGATCCATGCCCATGCCTAATTTAAATAATGAATATCAAACCAAAAAAAGGGGCGTGGGCCATAGGCCAGGCGCCCACCCAAATCCCATTCATTTGGGAACCTTTTAAGGTTTTCACACCACCTATTGCCATGTCTCATAGCGGTGGCGCGTTGGTAGTTGTGGTTATTATGGGGGCCGAAGTCCCGGGGTCAAACCTGTGGGCTTCTATTCCTTGTCGCGTTTTGGTATATCATATTTGTTTTAACATATGGTATATATGCGGTGGTGATTTGGTATATCATATGTTGATTTAACTTATGATTTATAGCATGGTTTTAATACTATGGTGATTTTTAATACCTATATATATTATATGGTGCGCTTTGCTATAGTATGACATTTGGTTTTAACATTATGTTTTGGGTTTTTTACATATGGTTTTGATATACATTTAAATACCAAGGGGCCTTGGCCTTGGTGTTGGCAAGGTCAAGGGCTAAGTCCTTGACCACTCTCTTTTACCCCTTTACCCAATCATGGGGTCATGGTGGCCTTTTCACAAGGTCTTGGGTTCAATTTTCATAATCCCAAATTATCTTTTGTTTAACCATTTCTAACCATTTTGCACCATTTTTTATGAAACTTCAACTGCTAATATTTTTGTTATATGGAGGTTGTTTTTCCTGAAACGAACGTTACCGGAAAGTTGCTGACGAGATCTTCCACTTTGTAAGCTTTACTTTGCATTTTGAATACTTTAACTCTATCAAATTTTGAGATGATCCACCTGGATCAATTCCATACCTAACCACATTTTGGATCGTGGGTTCTCGAGCAGGTGGGCTCAAAATTGGGCCTCCATTGTTCTGTTCCCTACAAATAGCACCCAAAATTTTGTGATATACAAATTGACAAGCGGACCTGCTGACTGGCTGACTCAACATTGCATTTCTATTGTTCTGTGTTCTCTAAACAGCGCTCCTAGTTCTGCGATATACAAATTGACACACGGAGTCCAGGGCTGGCAGGGTGGAGATTGCCATTGTTTACGGATGTAAATCCCTATCAAGTATCTAACAGTATCTAAAAATTTATTTTCAATACTAAATTAGCTCTTAGTAGTGACAACTGGACACAGAGATACACAAAATGTCCAACTCTTGGGCACCAAGCTTCGTTTTACCATGGTTCACAAATGTTTCAAAGTATCTGTTGATGTCTTCCATCCTCACTAACTTCTTCTCGTTCCTAATATAGATTGGTTGTGCTCTTACTAGTGACAACTGAACACAATGGTACGAAACAGTTCGCATCCGTACCTCCGTAATATACAAATTGACTATCGGTTTCACATCTTGTACTCAAAATTTCCGTGATCTACAATTCCACCGCGGACTCCTTAGTCCTTTTTCCCTTTTCTTCTTCCCGTGTATTATGCCTCTCTGATTATATACTTATTTGTCTTTATATCATTGTGGGTTCCAGCGTTGGCAGGCTGACATATCTTTATCTCCATCTATATAATCACATGACGAATCCGACCGACCACTGTTTCTTTCCATACTTAGTCAATTTTATGGCTACAGTTGTCGAGTTGGAAATTTCGAACTCTGCTTCTTCTTGTTTCATGATGTACATCTTGCACTCAAAACTTTCGTGATCTAAAATTCTACCGCGTACTCCTCGAACTTGCAAGCTTCACTCTACCACGGTTCACAAATGTTTCGAGTATTTGTCATTGTCTTCCATCCCCACTAACTTCTTGTCCTTCCTAATATACATTGGTTGTGCTCTTACTAGTGACAACTGCAAACACTAATACAAAATAGTTCGCATCCAGCCCTCCGCAATATAGAAATTCACTACCAGGTTTCGACATCGTCCCCTCTTCCGTGTTACAGATTATGCATTCAAATGTTCCGAACGATACAATTTGACCGTCGGGGCCTCACGTCTTCTGGGGAGACCTTATGACCCTATTTTGGATCCTCCTGTTCACGGGTTCACGAAATCTCCATTTCTTAGTCACTGTTTCGGGTTGGTGCATTCGAACTCTACTGCTTCTTGTTTTGTGAAATACATATTGCACTCAAAATGTATGTGGTTTACAATTCCACCACGGAATCCTTGGTCCTTTTTCCCTTTTCTTCTTTCCTTGTATTATCGCTTTCTGGTTATATAATTATCCACCTTTCTATGATCACGAGTTCCAACGTTGGCGGGTTGACATATCTTTATCTCCATCTATATAATCACAAGACGAATCTGACCGACTGCTATTCCTTTCCATACTCATCCAATTTTATGGCCACGGTTGTCGGGTTGGCAGTTTCAAACTCTGCTTCTTGTTGCGTCGTGTACATCTTGCACTCAAAACTTTTGTGATCTACAATTCCAGCGCAGACTCGTCGAACTCGCAAGTTTCACTCTACCACAGCTCACAAATGTTTCAAAATATCTTTCGTTGCCTTCCATCCACACTAACTTCATGTCCTTCCTGATATACATTAGTTATGCTCATACAAGTCATATGCAAATTGCCCTCTGGACTGTCTTGCCATACCCTCTTCGTTGTTACGCGTATTGCACTCAAAAAGTTCTGAGACATACAATTTTACCCTCACGCCCTCACCTTCAACGGTTGTACCTTGTAACCCTATTTCGAAGCTGTATTTTCCCGTGCCCGCAACCTCCGTACTTTCTTACTATGCAATTAGAAACTTTTCATGCTAACAGCTGACCATGCAGGAACCGTCAACATTGTCATTAATGGGCGAAACACTCGAGGAGATCTCCCATTATTACTCATTAAACCAAGATGTGCAGAGAGTTATTGTGTTCCTTTCGATTGTTCATCTCGAACACGCGTCATCGTGTTGGCCCGCTCAAGAAATCTACAATGCTTAATCGCTCATTGCAATATCCTCCATGTTCGCATTTCTATGTATGTGATTACTACTATTTAATGTTAACAACACATCATGAAACAATCGTCCAAATTGTCATTAATGAATGAAAGTCTCGAGGACATCTCCCATTCACACGCTTTGGACCAAGATTTGTGCAGGGTTATATTATCCCTTCCAACTTTTCATTTCATTCATCGTTTGGAGAAAACAAACGTTCTTGTAGACTTATGGCAGCAGGTCAGCAGCAGTTTTGTGGAGATACAGTAAATATCTTCGGACATCAGGACCAGAACTTCCAGTGGTCCAGGGCATAATTTTACTATTCATCCCATTCCGCCCAGAACGAAGTGATTTGGACCTCTGGAATCGCTCGTGCAAGTTGTGTCCCTGAGGTGTTTGACTGTAAGGAGGTGGTC
Organism: Picea engelmannii; assembly: GCA_009831015.1. Taxonomy (NCBI): domain Eukaryota; kingdom Viridiplantae; phylum Streptophyta; class Pinopsida; order Pinales; family Pinaceae; genus Picea; species Picea engelmannii. Next base: position 799,618 of record ML781522.1, on the reverse strand, counting down.
TCTTAGTGCATTGAAAAATATATTCCAAGCCAAAGAATTATTCCACTGCGCGACCATTCTCATGTTTCTTTGTCACCTCAGGCCTTCCGCGAGATATTAAAATTGTTGGAGCCAACATTGATGTTTAGAGGACAAGACTGCAAATAGTTTCTAGAAAAACATGATAACGGGTTGGACATCTTAGTCGACTTCCTTGAAGACCCGACAACAGTTCCTGAAGATATCACAAGGTTGTAGGTAAGTTCCTTTAGAAATCCATTCCAGGAAATTGCTTGATTGTTTACAAGAATAATGGGACAGGCATCCACGACAAGCATTTCCCATATAATTATTTATATTTTGTATTTCACAGTCAAGGAACAATACATTTAAAGTAGGGGGAAGCTAATTTCCGTTGAGCTCTATTCCAAGTTGTCACAATTCAAAGAATCGAATAAATTTTATATGTCATCCTACTTGATTTTTGCAATAGTGCATTGCTTCCCGTTTCCAAAACTTTCTCTTTCAAATAAAATAAACTATGGATTCGACCAAGTAACATTCGGGTACGAGGCCCTATGGAGGCACAAGGCCTCCCATTGTTTTTATGAAGTTTGTAATGGCTTTGTCTCAGTTTTCAAAGATTTATTGTTAGGCAAAGATGCTCCGCAGATGTCTGGCCAGGCAACCAACTTTTTGAACAGGAAGGGAACACTTGAACAAAAGGAAAATCACAGTGTCCTCATGGTCTTTGGCTCTAAGGAAAATCATGCTTTCCTTCCATGCCACATCATGGACAAGATGTTTGTTGTATAAATATCAAGGCAATACAACCACTAGTTTCATTTTTTCCATGACAAGAAAAAAAACAGTTCATTCCTCTGCCCTGGAAAGTCGGAGACTTCGTGTGCAGAAACGTCAACAAGATTAATGATTTTACCGCCCATTTCAAGAAATTGAACCTAACGTATGTTGAAAGGATAAAAGGGTTCGGCCCTAATGGGATTTTTCGAGAACATTTACTGGCATTTGGATTTAACAACTCTTTTATCCATAGACACCTGACCCAAAACAGGGACAGTGTGGACACTAATCCTACTTCTGTCGATTGCAATGCAGAGACATTGCAAAGCGCGACTGAATTGTACAGACAACATGGAAAAGTATCTGATGAGAAGAGTACCCAATCCCCCGCCAGCACTCCCAAGAGAACGACATCATGGAGCATCGCTTCGACGGCCCACCCCAGTAAGAAAGCAACCCAGAAAATCTTCGAACAGAGGAGATAAGAACCCTCCTCACATAAAAATCGATAGTTCTCACAAACTTCCACTAACGAAGAAGAGAAAAAACAATGCAGGGTAGGTGGAGGAACCCGAAATTGAAAGTGAACAGCTGCAACTTGAAATTGAAATTGAGCACATGCACAAAATTGGGTCGTTCACGGTGTAAATATCTGAGACTGAAATTTTTGACGAAGATGAATCCTTCGTATTCCATAGCATTGTTTTTTACAGCCAATCTAAAAGTATGGTCATTGAAAAGAGAGATGTAACAAACAGGAAAGGCAAATCTCGCACAGAGATTAACTTTAGGAAAATGTGGTCGTCCCAAACCTCCTCATTTCACCAAGTAACCAGTGAAATTGTTTGTGATTCCATTGGAGGAATTGAGATGGAAAATGTCAATCTGAAATATCGCCTCGACGAATTTGAGCAGGCTTTCATTGCAACCCCAGAATTTGCTAGTCCTTTGGAAAAAATCGTGCCTTCTACCACTGCAGCTAAGATGAAAGTATCCTCTACCCTCCTTGCATGCTCTAGAGACCCTATAGAGAATAACATCAACAAAAGAATGCATCTAGTTACTGAAGCCTGGGAAACATCGTAAAATTTAGTTTCCTTTGGAAAGAAGGCAAATGATTTCCTGGAACATTTCGAGGCGAATTTAAAAAATGATCAGCATTTTTGTGAACAGATGCTGACCCATTTTGCCAACTATGTCGTCAACACATCGGAACTGAAAATAAGACAAGAGAAACTCCCCTCCCCAAAGCAGACCAAAAAATTAAAAGCATGTTGGCAAAAGAAAGTTAACAACCTGGAGCTCATTGTCAAATCATGAAAACAAGTCATATCAGAAAAGGAAGATTTATTCACAAGCCTGATCCAAATGGACTTAGCTGGAAGTACCAACGAGGTTCAAGACCCAAACTTAATTCTCAAATCCTTGTCAATCACCAAAGAATCCTTCCAGGAACAAGTTGATATTTTAAAGGGGTTGTCTTTCGAAAAAATTTATGGTATACTTGAACATCATCTAGATGAGCATGAGCACTGGGTACTAGACTATGCAACACACAATGAAGAAATTGAACAGATTCTGCATAGTATTTCAATGGATCAAAGGAAATTAGAAAACGAGCTTTACGACATAGAAATCTGGGATGAAATCAACATGGCCCCCATGAAAATCTACATCGAAGAATGGTTCCAACAGAAAATCGACAGCCTCGTCCAGGAAGGGAAACAACCGGTCGACAGGACTCCACTGACCATCGATGACAACAACAAATATGCATCAGTTTCATAGTAAGTCTATACTGGCATCTTGTTTTATTTATCAATCCAGTTTAAGTCTATATTGTCATCTTGTTTTCTTTATCAATCCACTTATGACCTCTTTAAATAGAAAACTATAACCAAAGACTCATAACTTTCAATTTCTTCTTTTCAGGTCTTCCTCTCTACTGTCGCACACTTCTTCTTTCAACATTCCTAATTCTTGTACTTATTTCTTTTTATGGTCCGCGGGAGCCCCAATCCCAGTTTATATGACAAACGCATTTAAATTTCTAGAAATATGTAACACAAATTATTAATTTTTGATATATTCCAAAGAAAACTGATTCGGGAATGCCTTTATTGTATATTAAAATTTGGGTGTCAAGGAACCTTTCTTCTTTGTTCCAAAGAAAAATAATTCAGGTCTACTACATTTCTTGTGTCCTATTGTATGCTAATTGTTTTGTCTTGCACGACGTTGTTACTATTCTATTGTATGCTAACTTTTTGGGTGTCAAAGAACCTATACTTTGACGGATTTCAATTTTGCTTATGTCCAAAAGCCTTTGCTATCAAGAAAACTAATTCGGGAATGATAATTTTTTTGTCTTTTTCTCCACGAACCTATGTAACAGACATTATTATATGTAACAGACATTATTTATTTTTTATAAATTTTTATAGTCCGCAAGTCAGCTTGTCAATTTGTATATCACGGAACTTGCAGTGCTATTTGTAGGCTATAGAACAACAGAGGCCCAATTTTGAGCCCGCTAGCCCGAGAACCCGCGATCCAAAAACTGGCTAAGTATGGAGGTCTGCTACATTTTTTGTGTCCTATTGTATGCTTAATTTTTTGTCTTGCACGACGTTGTTACTATTCTATTGTATGCTAACTTTTTGGGTGTAACAGACGTTATTACTATTCTATTGTATGCTTTTAAATGTTGATGTAATTTCCAGAGATATGTAACAGACATTATTTATTTTTGATAAATTTATATAGTTCGCTTGTCAATTTGTATATCGCGTAACTCTCGTTGCTATTTGTAGGCCACGGAAAAACAGAGGCCCAATTTTGAGCCCACCAGCCCGAGAACCCGATATCCAAACACTGGCTAAGTATGGAGGTCTGCTACATTTTTTGTGTCCAATTGTATGCTAAATTTTTTCTCTTGCACGACGTTGTTATTATTCTATTTTATGCTATCTTTTTGGGTGTCCATGATCCTATACTTTGATAAATTTCGATTTTTGTTCTATCCAGAACCCTTTGTTTTAAATCAAACTAGTTCGGGAATACTAATTTTTTTGTGCTTTTCTCCACGAACTTATGTAACAGACATTATTACTATTCTATTGTATGCTTTTAAATGTTGATGTAATTTCCAGAAATATGTAACAGACATTATTTATTTTTTGATAAGTTTCTATAGTCCGCAAGTCCGCTTGTCAACTTGTATATCGTAGAACTCTTAGTGCTATTTGTAGGGCACAGAACAACAAAGGCCCAATTTTGAGCCCGCCAGCCCGAGAACCCGCTATCCAAAAACTCGCTAAGTATGGAATGAGGGCTCTGTGCATGCTCTATAAAATCTCATCCCCATACTTTATAAAAGTACATATTTTGTATGTATAAAACTAAATATCTACTTTCTAAAATTTGATAAATTTCATTTCTTTTGTGTATAGGATCACTTGTTTTAAAGATAACTAATTCGAGAATGCTAATTTCTTTGTTTTTTTTTCACGAACCTATGTAACAGATGTTACTAGTATTTTTTTGCGTTTCTCTCCACGAACGTATGGTAAACGTATGGAAAGAAAACTAATTCGGGAATGTTAAATTTTTTGTGTCCAAGAACCTTTTAAATGTTGATATTTTTATATATATATTAGGAAGAACTAATTCGGGAATACTATGTTCTCCATGAAAACCACATGTATTTCGACTTGCTAGCCACGTGTTTGTACTCGGTCACATTTACTCCCATCCCAACTTGACAGGGACTACGCTGCCATGCAGCACTTGTTAAAAATAAGGAACGAAGGTTTCTCTAAAAAGGTATTCTAACCCCGTGCTTCAATTTATTAACATTCAAAGGGAGTATTCAAGAAAAAGAGATTAACATTGTTATTGGTGCAAATCATAAGGAAAATTACGTTAACTTCAACTTGGTGAATCAATTTTTAGTTCCAGATCCAAGTATAATTGGAAACTCTTTTGGAGAAAAGCAATATGAAATTAAGGACTTACAAGTAACAATTGATGGCTATAAATTCATATCCAAATTCAATGTTACACCTATGTTTGATAAATATGTTGACATAATTCTTGATTCAACCTAGCTAGAAACATTGGGTACCTTCATCTTAAACATGAAGAAGAGTTTTTTGATATTCTCATATAGGAAGAAGAAGACAACATTGCAAGGTATTACAATGATATCATGCCAAATGGAACCCTTATTAGAACACCTAAAGGATGTATTCGTGGATCCTTCAAGATATCCAAAAGTCAATACAAAATTTGCAGGACTTCAAGAAAGAATTTGACAAGGTTGTTGATAAAGATGAATAAATTTCATGCATAAAATAGAATTTGGCACAAATCAAGAAGTCAAAGGATAAAACACAGTGAAATCATAATTTAGAATAGGAAAATCAATATCTTTAGAAGAAATTATCGAAGAAGGATGAAGAAAATGTTTCCCTAAATAATCTTAATTAGAAATTGCTTGAATAAATCAAAAGGTTAAAGGATGAGAAGTCGAAGAGTTAAAAACCTAAAAATAAATTCGAAAGGTAAGAAAATGATAAAGAATTTTTTTTCCTAAGGAACCATAATCAAAGTTTTCTTGCACAAGTCAATAAGTTTAAGGATTAAAAGAAAACACAACCAAAGTTAGACCAACATGTCAACACATAACCACTAGTCCACAAAGAAACAATGATTCATCTAGTTGAAGTATGGATATTGTCAAATTTTGAAGTGCAAACGATGAAAAATACAAATATCTCTACCAATAAAAATTTAATGATCAACAAAGAGACACAAGTACACATGGAAGACAAACTACCAAACTTAAAACAAGAGGGCACTTCAAATATGTTTAAAAAAGACCCTTTTACAAGGATGACTTATCATCATCCAAATCATAAGATTCATTGTAACCAAAGATAAAATAAATATGAGAAGCTAAGTGAATATCATTTTATATGGAAGAGAATTTCAAGTGTGGAATCTTATCGTTTCTCGGATCATAGAAGTTGTCACCACACAACTCTGCAAAATATTAAATTAGGGTGGTCTGACCCTTTCACCATTAAACAGTTCTCCTCAATGTTTTGTAACTCATATTGTCCTGTATTCTCAACCATCACAACTAAAAAAAACACAGAATCATGATAATTCATTCGGGTCATCTATGAAATGGGGGGAAGTTCTAGTGGATTCTTGTTAGTATGTAAAATCTTTTTCATTTCTTTGTCTAGTTGATCTTAATATTGGCAGGCGACGTCCACACACCTTCCCCATGAATGTTCTACAACTTTATAGGAGAGAAATAAACAAGGGAATTTAGGGTGTGATTTACAAATCCTACTCAGTCCACAAGGTCAATTCCCAGAACACCATTTTCCCCAAAGCACCATAACTAGTATATACTTCACTTTACAAATGGACTCATCAAGCTTCCTAGATACACCAAACTCTAGTTTCCTTGTAGTATGAGGGTTCCTCTAGCACAACTTAGAGTATGTTATTATTGACTTGGCATTGGCATACGCCACCATATTCCTTGGGACCATCACACCAATTATATTTGTTCCTCGGAGCCTAAGAAAAATGAGTATTTTGTATTTAGTTGTTCCCTATATTATGAGATCATGGCATAGTTATACTATCTCTTCAAGGACTCACATGGCTCCCTCTTGGGTTTCATGGATTATGAGGATTGGAGGTGCTTATCCATTTTCTTAAGTGAAGTTTAACTACCACACATGGGCAATGTGACCTTTTGGCATATCGGGTTGAAAGGACAACTTCCAAACAAGCCAAAATGGTCCTCCAAGAAGAAGGTAGAAGAAAATTTTCATCACCTGATTCAGTAAAATCTTTTGGGCACCAAAAGCATTTGACGATACCCCTTGAAAAACATCTTCATCCAAGTAGTAGGTGCATGAGATGTCACAAATCCATAAATACCATTAACTTGACACCATGAATGTCAAAAGTGTTACTTTAATACAACATAATTCTTTTCTTTATATAAAACTCTCTCTTTCACCGATTTTTTTGATATTTAACATGTTAATATGTTGAATCTTCTTTTTCTTAGATCAATATTTTTTGTTCACATTCTTTATATCCTCTGGATATCTTCCAATGACAATTCATAATCATCTTCTCCTCTCTTCTTATATTGTAAATACATAGAACAATATTACTCTTAAATAAATATTAATATATAATTTAAATTTATAATCCTCCTTCTCCTCTATTATAATGTAGATACCTTTCAGTGACCTAGATCAATATTAACCTTTAGTAAACATTATATAATTTACATTCATAACCCCCCTCCTCCCTTAAGCTTCATGTTAAGGGAAAATGGAATGTTGTGGGAGGGGAACATTCGAGCACAAAAAACAAAGCATGGACCAAAGAACCCTCCGGGAGGAGACATGTTGTCGGGGACGACACGTTAAAGAGATTTGTGTAGGAGAGGACATATCATGACAAAGTCTAATAGCTAACCAAAATAATAAATAATGAAAATTTTGTTATGTGTTATTTTTCAAAAGATTAAGATTAAAACCTCAAAAAAATTATAATAGTTAAAATTAATTATGTAATAATAAAAAAAAAATTATGAAAAAAAAAATCTCAAGTAATAAATTATAATAGTTAAAATTGATTGTGTAATAAAAAAATATCAAACCATAAATTTTACTTATTTAATTGAGTTTTCTTTTTTATTCTAAATAAGGTGATTGGTATGTATATATTAAGAGAAAGTGAGTGATTGTATTACCATAAGCTTTTTTGAAAGAAGGTTAGGGAATCTTTAGTGTTAAACAAGAAATTTTACATTAATAATTAGTTAAAAAATCATACTCGTATTGTTTCATAATGATGTTCTATATGGTATGATGGTATTAGTATTGTGATGGAGATGTGGAGTGAGTCCATCATCGTGTGTATGTAGTACCATTGCTTCTTGTTGTGTGTTTGCAACATGTTGTTGGAGGTAGTCCTATGTGCTCTCCAAGTTTCACAAAATCAGATTCGTCCAATTGTTCAATTTTAAGCTAACTTCTAAGACCCTTCTTGTTGTGACGAATTTTGGAAATGGCAGATGTTGAGGGTTTCAAATCATTGGTTAGCACTTTGAATCTAACTAAAGGAGCTCAGCAATCACAAAACATATTTCGTAAAAGAATGGATGTGATTTCTCAGTTAGACCCGTTGGTTCTAGCTCCAAGGAAAAAAATCCTTATCCTCTCTAAGCACACTCTAGTGGGAAATTTATTTTCCCAATGGCCTAGTGCAAGATCCATAGAATCATGGGTAGAAGATTAATGGGCTCCCAAGTTATAGGTCAAGTATCAATGTTTGCTTCTAAAGAGGTTATTTTGTTTCTTTTATTCCACGATAAGGAAAACTATGATTTGATATTTCACTTTGGGCCCTACTTCATGGAATCCAAGGGTTTGTTTCTTACTTGGTGGTCACTTGATTTCAGCCTAGAAAAAGAAATCACGGTGGCCCCAATGTGGGTTGGAATGTCTCATCTTTCACTAATGATCTAGGATGAAAATACACTTAAAGATATAGGGAAGAAGCTTGGGTGATTCATTGATTGAGTAGAACCAAAAGACAATTTGTACTCATATCCTAGACTATGTGTGGAAGTGGACCTAGAGAAGGGCTCCTAGAGGCAATATAAATTAATGGATAAATCCAGTCATCTACAAACCCTAAATTGTGAGAAAATTTCATTCAAATACAACTTCTACCATGAATATGAACACTTCACCAAAAAATATTTAAAAATTCAAAAAAAAATCATCTCAATATTAGAAAATGAATTCCTCTAATAATCAAGAGCATAGTCCTCTTAAACTAATCACTAATAAATGAAGAAAATAAAACCCTAAACTATTAAAAAAAATCGATTTAAAAATTAGCTTCTAATTCTAAAACCAAAAACCAATTTCCATATCATAATGTATTAGCAAATCAAAATTTCAAAAAGAGATTAAAATTTAAAAACAAACATAGATGTCTTATGCGATATCCCATTCGTACATGGAAATTTTTAATAATATAATTTTGAGCTAATTGAAAATGATTTTAATTAAATAATATAACAACTAACTATATATAAGTTGGATACTAACTCCTTAATGTATTATGTACTATTGAATAAATGGGACTTTGTACCCTACATTCCTATTTTATTAGTGTATCGATACAATCTCCATTTATGTCTTTCGCAATAATATGACTTCTTCACGTAACTATTGTATTAAAGTGAGATAGAACAATGAATATGGAATACTTCAATAATAATACCATTTTAGTTACAATCTCCATTTATGTTTTTCTCAATAATATGACTTCAACTTCAGTGTTACCATTTTAGTTACAATCTCTATTTATGTTTTTCTCAATAATATGACTTCGACTTCAGTGTGAATAGTGATGATGCGAGGGCTGAGCGGTACAGTGGAAATGGCAGACTTCAGATTTCAGTTAGCAGATATCTCCATCTTTGGTTAAGGAGGCCGCTAACTTTAGTTGGGATCCGGTCACCCTATTGGAGTGTAGGGGTATAGGGAAGAGTGTTAATGATAGGACAGTTTTTGTCAAAAGGGATAGGGTTAGGTGAGGTATAGAGGTACAGGGCTCGGATCTAGTGGGGGACTTGGACGAGGATGATTGGTGGAGTTAGAAGGATCTTTTAAAAACAGACGCAGATTACAGGGAGGAGTTAAGGCGGATTAGATTCGCCCATGTCCTGGATGACGTGAAGAAGGGCCTTCCCGAGGATGACTTGGCAGTGCAGGGCTTGCATAGGACAGATGGCGAGGATCTAACTACTACAAAGGACAACAGAGTATCGGAGGTCATAAATGACCTTTTAGCTAGGGTTTCGGATAAGGGTTGCAAGGATCATACTCCTTCGCCTTTTCCGCCAAGTTTCATCAGCGAGGGTTCTTTGGAGATAGGTCGGTCGATTGAGGCTTCTGAGGTGGTTACTGGTAGGAGAGTTTTTGTAGGGTCTCACCAGGTGGAGCCAGTAGGTTCTAATCCAAAGTTCTTTAGCCTGACGAAGTCGGAGAAGGGGCCTGGTACAGAAAATATCTTGAGGTTTGGGGATTTGGGGGTAGGTAAGGACCAATTTGGGGTGGTCGCGACTAGATAAATTTACAGGAAAGAATACTTTCTGCAGACAGAACAAAAGTCGTGGAAAGTAAAGAAATCCAAGCTTAAACTTACCTTAGGTAGAGATATCGGGCTGATGGAAGCTGAAACTTATACTTTTGGGGGACTAGTTGGTAGGCTTGGGTACTGAAGTATGGTTGCGAAGGAGATTTATAGGTGGGTTTCAGACTGTTGGGGACCTGTGTTGGGATATAGTCCAGATGTATACATTTTATGCAAGGGTTGGTATTGTTTTATGTTCAAGTCTTTGGAGGATGCGGATCAGATTTTGAACTTGGTATGGATTGTGAAGAGCGGGAACCTTATGCTCAAATGCTAGCACGTAGCCTTTAATCCCGAGAAGGAGTTGATCAGATACATGCACCTGTGGATCTTAATTCCCGGGTGTCCACTCGTTGTATGAAATCGGGAGGCATTCATGGAAATAGGAAATTCCATTGGAAAATTCTTATACGTGGACCCAGGGTTACTAGCCGGATCTGATAGACGTATGGGGAAACTCCTGGTGGAGGTCGTTATGTTTGATGGATTTCCGCTTGAGATCGCGTTGGAGTGGAGGGGTGTGTTATTTGTTCAAAAACTGGACTATCAGGGAGTGCCTTTCAGGTTCTCAGCCTGTAAATAAATTGGTCATCTAAGGAATAAATGCTCGGGGGTTTACAAAAATTTACTAAAAGAGTTGAATGTGGCTTGCAAAGACGAGGAATTAAAAGCACGGGAACCTGATCTGAATCGGACTCCAGGAGAAAATCCCAAGAATAAGCACCAGGCCGACTTGGTTAGTGATCCTAATACGGTTAAGTTTAATCAGAGCTCCATTAAAAACTGAATTTATCGTTCTGAAAACTTGATTGGGGGGAAGAGTTATGATCAGGCGACTAATGTGGGTGGGTCAGATTCTGTTGGGAGGGTAGAGAGTCTATGTTGCAAAACTTGTACAATCTCCCGGGAGGGGAGTAATAAGTATTATGGAGATTTTTTGGTGAAACATGCGGAAGCCATGGGAGGGGGATTGTTAGCCTCACAGGTGGATGTAGGGTCATAGCATAGGATTTTAGAGAAAGGGATACAACAAACTGTATCGGTACAAAAGGGAGTATTTATCGATCCTGGGGGTCTCGATTAGTTGTAGGAGATAATAAATCCCCGGTTGGACAGTTATCAATTACAGAGTTGTTTGTAGTAGATAAGTCGGATTCTGGGAATTCGGAGAAGGATTTAGGTGAAGAAAGTTGTGTGGAACAGAAATTTTTTTTAGAGGATTGGAAGGTAGGGTTGGTCGACTTAGAAGGAAACACTAAAGTTAGCTCTTATAAAAAGGATTACCATGTTAATGATCCTTCAGATGATCATTTGGCAAGTATTGTTCCTAATCCCACATCTATACAGGTTATAAATATTAATAGCTCAGAAGAAGCCTCTGTTGGTCTTCTGAAAAATTATTCTCAGACAAATCCATTGGTGATGGCAGAGGTTGAGGATTCTCTCAAAAATTTCATTCCGTCGTACAGAGACATCCTCACCAGGCAAACTTTACCAACTTTTGCTGGAGGATTTTGTACTAATAAGACTATGGTACAAGGGGATAAGGACGAAACTATAGGGAACTTTACTGGATCTACTGTGATATGGGAGGCTTCTATTTTGAAAGGGGCGGTTCGGGGTGGATTGAAGAAATATTTCTCTCCACTGAAAACTAGAAGTGCGAGGAAATTAGGGAGTGTGAAGGAAAAAGAGACTACTGATGGCACTAACCAGAATGTGGGACCAAGGGCGCTTAGAGCACAAAAATCCTTGGCTAGAGTTAAAAAATGATAGTGGCTACCATCAATGTTAGGGGGGTGGGGGGAATCACTAAGTATTTAGCCCTGAAAAGATTTTTAGAACTAACAAAACCTGATGTACTACTTATACAGGAGACTATGGTTAGTGCAACAAAAGCTAGGGAGACCTTTAATAAAATTTTACCTCCCTGGTATTTGTGTGGTGTGGATTCTTGTGGGCTCTCAGGGGGCTTATTATCGGTTTGGAATCCTAAAAAAGATGATTTTTCTGCCTGCTTGACCCCTGTAGGGATTATATTAGAAGGCATTGTAAAGAATTTGGATAAAAGATTGAAGTTGATAAACTGTTATGGGCCATATTCAAATAG
>ML781522.1:735406-787420 GCA_009831015.1 Picea engelmannii | reverse complement strand
CACTTCCAACAGAGAATTTTGGGTTGTACATGCTAAAACAGATCCATTACACACATACTTTAGACAGTTGGTTCAAGAAGAGGGACTGGTGGATGTAGAACCTGCAAAACTACTTCCCACTTGGATGAATGGTAGAAGGGGGCGGGATTACATAACAAAGAGATTGGATAGATTTTTTATATCTAAGGACCTGACTTTGTCAGGGATGAGGTATAGAACCTTTTTATGTCATCAAAAGATATTAGATCATGTGCCTGTGATACTACACTTGGAATCAGAACAAGAAAAAGTTAAGTATCCTTTCAAAGATAACTCTATCTAGCTGGAGGAACCAGAGCTAGTAAATTATGTGAGAGACCACTGGAATGGAATATTGGGAACAAAGATCCTAAGTCCTATGGATTCATTAACAAGAAAGTTAAAAATTCTCAAAGGATTGGTAATAAAATGGGAAAGGAAGAAAAAGATAGCAGCAAGGGGTGAATTGAAAAAACTAGAAGAGGAACTGGAGTTTATATATACAAATAATCCAGGAGGCTTTGAAAAGGAAGAAGATAAGGATATAGTAAATGAAAAAGAGAAGAGAAAATTGACTCTCATGAGGCAGGAGGAGGAAACTTGGAGGCAGAAGAGTAGGATCAATTGGATGGCAGCTGCGGATAGGAATACAAAATTTTTCCATGCATTTGCAAATTCCAGAAAATAGAATAATATTATTTGGGAGATCAAGAAGGAAGATGGTACAGTGATAACAAGTAATCAAGATTTACAATTGGAAGTTGTGGAGTACTTTCAAAATATTTATAAGGCATAGTCAAACCTCTGCATCACTAATCAAATAGAAATATTAAATAATTACCCAAGGATGATTACATAGGAGGATAGTCACAGAGTGACTGAGCCTGTCACTTCAACAGAAATCTTGAAAACTTTAAAAGGTTTTAAAGGTTCAAAAATCCCTAGCCCTAATGGCTAGACAGTGGAATTTTTTCTTGCTTTCTTTGATATCCTGGGAAATGACATTTTGGAAATGGTATAAGAGTCGAGGAAGAAAGGATGGGTATCTAGGGATTTAAATGCTACATTTCTAGCTCTTATACCTAAGAGTAATACTCCATATTCTTTTGGAGGATTTAGACCAATTTCCCTGTGCAACTTAGTGTACAAGATTATCACTAAAATTATAGCTTCCAGAATTAAAACCTTCTTATCTTTTGGTATATCAAACGAACAATTTGGGTTCCTTGAGGAAAGGCAAATCACTGATTCTATTGGTGTTGTACAGGAAGAACTACATAGTATCAAGGTGAAAAATATGAAAGCCTTGGTCCTAAAATTAGATCTCATAAAGGCATATGACAAAGTTGACTGGGGCTTCCTTAGGTTGGTCTTGCTACAGGTGGGTTTGAGTTTGGAAGCTACTGATTGGATATGGGTTGTGTGACATCAGCAAACTTTGCAGTGTTGGTAAATGGTAAGCCTACAAATTTCTTCAAAAGCTTGATGGGTCTAAGACAGGGGTGCCCTTTATCACCCTTACTATTTCTATTAATTGTAGAAGGTTTAAGCAGAGCTATAAAGGAACAGGTATTGGAAAAGAATATAGAAGGTATTCTAGTAGCAAGAGGGATAAACATTACATATTTGATGTTTGTTGATGATATAATTCTCTTTGGGATTGGCAATATAGAGGAGTGGAAATATTATAAGAATATTTTGGAACTATTTTGTAAAGCTATAGGCATGGCCTTCATCCCACATAAATCATCTTTTCTAGAAGTTGGGTGGACTACATGGGAAGTTGCAGAATTGAAGGAATTTATGTCATTTAAGACAAAACCAGTTGATGAAGGTTTTAAATATTTGGGGTTCTTTCTCAAATGAAATTGTTATATTAACTTAGATTGGAGTTGGATGGAGAAGAAATTTTATGCTAGAATTGCAAATTGGAGTCACAGGTGGCTAAGCTTAGGAGGAAGGGTTATACTGGTAAAATTTGAACTTGAAAGTATTTCAATGTATTGGTTATCATTAGCTAATATACCTAAATGGACTCTAAATAATATTAGAAGAAGGATGTTCAACTTTCTGTGGATGGGGAAAAAGTTAAAAGAAGGGGTACATGTGATTAGCTAGAAAAACATAGCCAAACCAAAGAAGCTGGGTGGTTGGGGTATCAAAAATATATTTATTTTTGGGAAAGCTTTAGCAGCAAAAATTCTATGGAGGGGGTTAATGGTTCTTGGACTATGGCATGGGGTAATACTTAAAAAATATCTCAGAAAGAAATCGGTGATAGAATGGTTTAGGGAAGGAAAGAAAAATTGGCCTGGAATCTCAAATATTTGGAGAACACTCACTTCTTCCTATAACATAGTGTTATATTGGCTGGCATGGAAAGCTGGTAATGGGAGAGATATCAAAATTGGAACAGATCAAATGGTTGGGGCACACGGATATTACAAATTGACAAAGAATGTTTTACAGTCTTTGAAGACACAGGGTATAGAGTACCTAACACAAGCTAGAGAAATGCAACCAGAGGATTCGAGACATACAATCTAGAAAAAGGTTGAGTCTTTAGCATTGGAAGGTGAACAACTAGTGAAATGGAATAACTTTGTTAAGGGTTTAGTAGGCTCGGGTATTGATTTAAATACTGAAAAATATACTTTATTGTGGACTTGGGATACTAAGAGGGGGTGGGTTAATGCAAAATAGGCATATAAAGTGAAAATATTGATGGAGGGGGTGGTAGATACAAATTTCTAGTATACTGAACTATGGCAATGGTAGCTTCCTTTAAAAATCAAACTATTTACCTGGTTAATGCTTGAACAAAAAATACTTACTTGGAAGAATCTGGTGAAAAGAGGTTTTGTAGGACCTGGTAAATGTGTTCTCTGTGGGGATGAAGAGGAAAATGTAAAACACCTTTTTGTGGATTTTGATTTTACCAAAGACAAATGGTATAATATACTAAAGAATTTAATAGTGACTATTGTTAGATTTCTAGAGCGGAGCAGAGCTAGGGTTGGAAAGAAACTGCAAAGGCAAGCGTCCAAGCAAGGCCGCCATGAGTGTGCCTGGGGGTGGGGAGTCGGCTCCCCCCCCCTTGTTTTCTACTGATGAAGCCTTCAGGAAGCTCATTAACATTCAAGGTAATAAAATCTCCCCTCCCGAAGTCCCAAAGTTCATCAAGAAATTAGATGTCATCCCAGAAATAGCTTTTCCAGAGGAATAGCCCATCAAGATCGCCCTAGCACTAACAGAAAGAGGGTTAGTAGGCCCATTTATGGGGATTTGGCCTTCGAAAAAAACTACGGATGACTGGATCCAGAGGAAATGGAGGCCCCAACTTCAACACAGCGTAACCTGCTACCTAGTGGGAAGGGGCTTCTTCGTCTTTGAATTTATTTCGAAAGAAGACCGTGATTTGATATTCAGAAGCGGACCCTATTTCATGGGGACACAAGGCCTGTATCTTAATAGATGGATGCCTGACTTCGATCCCTCAGTGGATGTCCCCAAAGAGGTCTCGGTCTGGGTAAGGTTACCAAACCTCCATGTCCATTGCTGGAACTATCAATCACTCTAGAAGATAGGAAATGGCCTAGGGTAGTTCATAAACAAAGAGGATAATAAAGCCCAATATTCCTATGCAAGAATATGTGTTCAAGACGATCTTAAAGCCGGTCTCCCCAAAGCAGTAAAACTTACAGTAGGATCATGGTACCACTATCAAAAACTCGATTATGAACAATTTTCGTTCAAGTGCAGGAACAGTCATGAACATGGCCATTTCCAGAGGAACTACCCCAAAGATCAGCCTGTGGAGAAAGAGGATGCAGAAGGTTAAGAAAGGCAAGTCACCCCCAAAGCCAAAGGAAAAAAAATCTTCAGAACCAGCGAGAAAAAACCAACCTATACCAGAAATCACGGAAGGCCCAAAGGAAGCTTCAACTTCATCAAAAACACACGAAGTAACAGAACTCCAAAAAAAAGATCTGAAGGCCACTGTTGAACTTGGGCTGATTCATGAACCAGTGGATATAGAAGAGCCCTCCAAAACGCATGAAGATCATGTCAATTTGAGCTCAGAGTCCGGACCTGATTCGGATTGCGGAGCAACGGAAACAAGAAGCTCTTACGAAACCCATAAAAGGCCCTCGAGAGGAAGGAAACTCAAGAAAAAGAAACAAGAAGAGCAATCCTACCAGGACGTCGTGCAAGGATCCCAGCAAACCATCCCAAAAATGATAAGTACCAGAACCACAAGGAAGAAAGGTAGGGCTCCGAAAGGATCTACCACCACCCAGACTGTTAAATAATGTAGTACGTCTCCTGCAATTGTAGAGGGCTTGGAAGCAAACTAAAAGAATAAGCCCTGAGAGATTTAGTCCACATGACTTTTTCCGAGGTCCTCCTAATCCAGGAGATAAAACTGGAGGAAGCAGATCTCCTCTGTGCTAGTAAATCCTTTTGGAAAAAGGTCTTAGGAAAAGCCGTAAGTGCAAGAGGGGCCTCAGGAGGAATAGGCACCTTTTGGGACACCTCAAAACTAGATTTGATCGAAGAAGAAAGCAGCACTCATTGGATCTTCACCAAGCTGCTTCATAAAGAATCTGGTCACCTTGTAAATCTGTTCAATATTTATGTTCTAGTTTTTCTTTCAGAAAAGAAGACCTGTTGGGACTCCCTAAATTCCTTCCTTAACATGCAAAATACAGGAAATATTGTAATCATTCGAGATCTCAATGTAACCCTCTCGATATCTGAGAAAAAAGGGGGTTCGTCGGTCTGTGATCCAACAAGAGAATGGGTAGAAGACCTTATCCTAGACTGGGACCTAGAGGACATCAAGCCAACCTGGGGGAAGTATACTTGGTCAAACAAAAGACTAGGCCCCAACCATATTGCAGCTCGACTGGATAGATTCCTTGTCCAAACCTTGTTTCTGACCCTTGGACTAATGGCTAGCTCAAAAATCCTACCGAACTACACCTCTGACCAAAAACCTGTTTTGTTAACTCTTGCTCCTGGGAAAAACTTGGTGATCTAGGTGGATATCAGTGGCCACCCACCTTTTCCAAATGGCTCAAAACAGGTTTTTGGCAATTTTGGCAATTTACTATTTTTAGTAGGTTTTAACTTCCGGGGCCATTTTGAGGGCCTAAATGAAGATTTTTAGAGATCGATGTTCTCAATGATATCTTAAGGCATGATTTATCCCCCAAAATGAATCTCCTCGATGATACCTTTCCAACGAGCTATTATACGCCTAAAACGGAGATCGTATGCAAAAGTTACGACCCCGGGAAGTTGATGTACTAACTTACCCAAACGGGGCCCACATGACTTTTGGCGCTTCATCTCCTAGGGTCAGGTTTTTGGATGTCTAGGGTTTTTGGAAGTCCTATTTATTGTAAAAAGGCCTTAAGAGCCTCATTGTAATCATCTTCTTGTGAATGAGAGTAGACGTCACATCTCTTCTCAGAGATATGTTGCCACCATTCTAGCGAATCTTTCACTCTGTATTTTTACAATCTCTGTACATTTCTTTCATTAATAGAAATCATATATTACTGTATATCTGTGTTTATGGTTTCATCTTGGATACATTTATTTTATCTTATTTAATATCTACGATATCTCTATGCATTTCTTTATTATATCTCCGATCTCATTTCGTGCCGAAAATAATCTGGATCAGTGGTATCAGAGCAGGTTGTTCTTGATCGTTTTTTTCAGTGCATGTCCCCGACGAGGTCTGAGTATAGCAAGTTGGGTCTCGAGCTTGTCTCTCTTGAGGACAATCGCTCTCACACACCTAAGAAACCCTCAATGGCGGAAGAAAAGAAAAACGACGAAGTAGATGATCTTATCAGTCTATTGCTTGAGCAAGCTCTCACGCGACAGAGGGACGAAATGATGGAGAATTTTTCCCACATCCTTCAACGCTTGCCGATAGCAACAAGTGTATATTCATCAAGTGGCTACTTTGGAGGCACCTCGCCTTTCAAGGTACAAGTTAATTTTGATATTCCTGTATTTGAAGGACAGATAGATGCAGAAGCCCTAGACAAATGGTTAAATCTGTTAGAAGGTTATTTCTCTGTTCACAAATTTTCCGACAAAGAAAAGATCACCTTCGCACTCCTTAAAGCTCTCTCCCATGTCAAACATTGGTGGGAAACTTATTGGGAGAAGAGTTCCACAGAGGAGTCTGAAATATATGGGGTCGATCCCACTTGGGAATTTTTTGTGGATGTGGTAAAGGAACAATATTACCCTATTGACAACTATGAGGACCAGTACACGAGATGGACCACACTGCGGCAAGAGAGGGGCCAAGCAGTTCTGGATTTCACCAATACCTTCCATACCTTGCGCACCAAGCTGGGTATCAAAGACTCCGAACGACATTTGGTTCTAAAACACTGTGGGGCTCTACACAAATACATCGAAACTGAAATGGATTTTCTAGACATCTCATCACTCGGTGCTGCCTATCGATATGTTGTTAAAATCGAGCAGAAATTTAAGCACCAGAACAAACGGGATTTTGGTTCTGCAAATCCGCAATAACCAAAGTATGACAAAGACATCTCTAACAAACAGTCTCCTGAAAACCATTCCAATCCACATGAAAAGAAGGGTCACGGGAAGACAAAGAAGGACACCGAAAAATGGTGCGAGTTCCACAAAATCCCCTGGCACAACACCTATGAATGTCGCTCAAAAGAGTCATTGGTGGCCGAGATCAAAGACAAAGAGCTGAACCCTGATTCAGAATCTAATTCTGAAAATAATGGTAAAGGACAGATCATTGACGCAGACCCCACTGTTATTGTCGCGACCGTAGCAATTCAACCAGAAGAACCAACAGATCCTGAAGAGGGGGAGTACCTTTTTCATTCACAGATGTGGGTGAAGGGGACCCTGCTGCATTTTATTTTGATACAGGAAGCCAGAAGAACCTCATCTCAGCAGAGGTCGTCAAACAGTTGGGATTGTCGACAACACCACACCCACAACCATACAAAATCGGGTGGCTTTAGCAAGGACGAGATCTCTGTGTTAGACAACAGTGTCAATTTTCATACGGCATCCAACCCTTCAAGGATGAGGTATTATGTGATGTTTCCCCACTGGATGTCTATGATGTTCTCTTGGGACAACCATATATGTGGAGACGCCATGTTGTTTATGAGTCACGACCCCGTAGTGTCACTGTTACTTTGGGGGGTCATTTCTACAGAATACCAAAGGTAGTTCCAACTATTGTTCCACCTAAAAAGTGTCGCAAGATAGTATCTCATACTACAAAATTCCACTTCTTCACAATCTGTTCAAAAGGAGAACAAAAGGACACTTCAACCACTACAGCCTTACCCCAAGCACCTTCTATCCAACAGAAGCAGGTCGACAAGGCTGTAGCAAAGTGCAAAGATTCCTTCTGCACATCGTCCTCTCGTGTATCTCGACTTGTTGAATAGCCTCAACCTCAACAAGTTTGTGACAGATTTCCACAAACTGAGCAGCGCGACGTCTCCAGCAAGACAAGCAACCCACCAAGATACAGATTCAACAAACGCTTTTCCCTCTCCCCCGGGAACTCAACTCAATGGAGACCATTGCTTCCTAAGGAGGAAGGATTGATCTAGGTGGATATCAGTGGCCACCCACCTTTTCCAAATGGTTCAAAACAATTTTCTGGCAATTTTGGCAATTTACTATTTTTAGCAGGTTTTAACTTACGGGGCCATTTTGAGGGCCTAAAATGAAGGTTTTTTGAGATCAAGGTTCTCAATGATATCCTAAGGCATTATTGAGCCCCCAAAATTAATCTCCTCGACGATACCTTTCCAACGAGCTATTATACGCTTAAAACGAAGATTGTATGCAAAAGTTACGACCCTGAGAAGTTGATGTACTAACTTACCCAAATGGAGCCCACATGACTTTTGGTGCTTCATCTCCTAGGGTTAGGTTTTTGGATGTCTATGGTTTTTTGCATTCCTATTTATTGTAAAAAGGCCTTCAGAGCCTCATTGTAATCATCTTCTTGCGAATGCAAGTAGCCGTCACATCTCTTCTCAGAGATAAGCTGCTACCATTCTAGCAAATCTTTCACTCTATATTTTTATAGTCTTTGTACATTTCTTTCATTAATAGAAATCGTGTATTACTGTATACCGGTGTTTATGGTTGCATCTTGGATACATTTATGTTATCTTATTTAATATCTACGATATCTCTGTGCATTTCTTTATTATATCTTCGATGTCATTTCGTGCCGAAAATAATTCGGATCACTTGGGCCCTATCCCTTTCCATTTCAACCCCCTGTGGATCAATTAGGAAGAATTCCATGAGGTAGTTTTTGAGTCATGTAAAAGAGAGGTTATTGGATCCCCTTCCTTCATTTGGGAAGAAAAACTTCGAGGACTCAAAAAGGACCTTAAAGCTTGGGCCAAAAACCTCAGCTCCCCCATGTCTAAGAGGAAACAAATCCATAAAGCCTTGGAACTGCATCATCTTGCTTTAGAAGATTATCTAGTGAACCAGGACTTACTCTCCCAAGAGGCTGATCTCCAAAAAGCCCTCCATCAGGCTTGCAGAATAAAAGAAGAATATTGGAGAATGAAATCAAGAAATCTTTGGCTCCAAGCAGGGGATAAGAATACTACCTATTTCCACAAGCAATCAGAGGCCCGGAAGAACTAAAATACGGTCACTGAAATTCATTTTCAAGGCCAAGATATCAAAGAGTTTGAGGGAATTAAAGAAGAAGCCCATTCCTTCTTCAAGGACATGTTCTTCGCCCCATAAGCTGACCCTATTGATTCACTATGTTACCTGGTCTCCATGGTTCTAGAGCTGGTGGGGAATGAGGAAAACCAAAAGTTGACAACCCCAATAAGCACTCAAGAGATTAAAAGAGCGTTAAATCACATGAAGCCTAACAAATCCCCAGGTCCTGATGGCTTCACTATTCGGTTCTACAATTTCTGCTTGCCTATTATTAAGGAGGAGCTTCTGAGAATGGTTAAGAAATCACAGAATTGTGATAAGCTGGGAGGAAGCACCAACTCTTCCTTTCTATCCTTAATACCCAAAGAAAAAGGAGCTAACAACTTCAACAGATTCTGGCCCATCTCCCTCTGCAATACAGGCTACAAGATCATCACCAAAATAATAGCTATCAGACTAAAGAAGATGCTCCCAAGCATTATCCCAGAAAATCAAGGAGGATTCATAAAAGGAAGGCAAATTCTGGATAATATCATCCTGGTCCAAGAGGCCATTCATTCAAGCTGCCAGAGGAAATAAAAAGGTATGATAGTTAAACTTGATCTAACTAATGCTTTTGATAAAGTTCGTCATGACTTCCTTTTTGTTGTTATGAATAAGTTAGGGTTTGAAAAAAGATTCATAAGTTGGATTAAGGCCTGTATCTCCAATCCTTGGATTGCCCCTCTGGTAAACGGTAGCCCAACTAACTTATTCCAAGCCTCCAGGGGGTTAAGACAAGGTTGTCCCATGTCTCCTCTACTCTACGCCATTCATTCTTCTGTGCTCATCTTCCAATTAGACAACTGCCTTAAGATCAGGTCTCTGCCGGGAATACGAATGGCCTCTAAGGTTAAGGAAATCAATCATGAACAGTTCGTTGAAGACACCTTTTTACTAGGAGGATCCAACAGCAACACAACAAGGTGATTTAAAATAGAGCTAGATGTGTATAAAGATATCTCAGGTAGTGAAATCAGTCTTCATAAAAGCAAGATATTTGGCTGGAACTACTCGCCACGAGAAATGCTTGACATAACTAGAATCCTCGAAATGGAAGGCACCATCACTCGGGACTCGATTAAGTACCTGGGCATTATATTATTCAAGTCATCCCCTAAAGTGAGCCACTGGTTACCTCTCCTAGCTAAGCTGAAGATCAAAATCCAATCTTGGGGGGCAAATTGGTTAAATCTTGCAAGAAAAGTTGTGTTGATGAAGTATGTCCTCTATAGCCTTCCTATTTACCAAAACTCCATTCTCCTAGCTCCTAAAACCATAATGTTCAATATCGATGGGATGTTGCGTCGCTTCCTCTGGGAAGGAGGTAGAAACTGTGAAAGGAAACTCCATCTAGTCAGTTGGGACAAGATTAAAAAGCCTCTCCTTGAAGGTGGCTTGCAAATCCAAGATGTGGCCACACAAAACCTTGCGTTGGGGGATAAAATTATGTGGCATTTTGTTTCTGGTAAAGTCTCCTGGACCAAACAAGTCCTCCGCAAAAAATACTTCTCGAGACACAGGGATAGATGGCTGGATCGTCCCCCAAAATAATTGAGAGGCTCCCCAATCTTCTCTCTCTGCCTAAGAGCGCTTGATCACTTCAAAGCAAAGCTGACATGGATCCCTAGCAACGGAAAGAAAATAAAGCTCTAGGAGGACTCTATCCTCATATCCAAGCCTTTGGATCAGATTGAAGGCCTCGAAAACATCAAAATTTGGCTTCATAACAAGAGCTACAGAACGCTCTGGGATATTTCTGAATGGGGCCTAGATGAGGATCCTTCTTGGAAGAAGTGAACTCTAGGGGTGTTCCCGGAAAGGTTGGAGGCAAAATCCAAGATCCTCCTTGAATCCCTCCAAGGGAAATAACCTAACAAAGCCCGCTTAAAAGACAAAAGAGGATGGGGGGACACCATTGGGAATTACTCAGCAGTTGCAGGGTATAACGCCATCCAAGAAATTCCTAATGTACCTCCCAACCCAACTCCATGGAGAGCCTTATGGAACCACCCCTCTGTCCCCAAAATTGACATGTTCATTTGGACCTTGGTTCACAAAAGTGTCCTTACGAGTGAAAACTTAAAGAAGAAAGGCTGGGAAGGGCCTTCCCGATGTCCGTTGTGTATGGAGGTAGAAGAAACAGCATATCATCTTTTCCTTGCTTGTGTGTTTTCAAGAGAGGTCTGGACCCACTTCATAAACTCTTCGTACATCCTCTTTCCCCTTTCTGTGACCGAGATGATAAGCAATTGGATGGTGTTGTCCCCGTTCTCTCTGAGAAAGAAAAACCTCCTTAAAATGTGCTGGATGTGGCTCCCTAAGTTCCTTTTCTAGAAATTATAGCTGGAGAGAAACAACAAAATCTTTCGTGAGGAAAGCAGAACCCCATCTGAAGTTGCCATAAAAATAAAAGCCATGATGAGTGAAGCCCTGAAAAACAATCACTCTCTCAAGAACTCGGAACCTCTAAACTTAGAAGAATATCAATGGCTTAAAGAGTACGTTCCAAACCATATCAGTAGAGGATCCCTCAAGAGCACTCAAAAAACAAGTTGGGAAATTAGAATGGATGAGTAAGAATTTATCAAATGGCGTTCGTCCCTGGAAGAGCACTGCCTCTTCTTCGATGGGGCCTCGAAGGGGAACCCTGGCAAGGCAGGTGGGGGAGGGGTTTTTCTCTATCCCTAGGGAAAGATAGATCTGGCCTTCACCTGGGGACTTGAAACGAACACCAATAATCAAGCAGAAATGCTAGCACTGTGGCAGGGGATAAATTTAGCAGCTGATCGGAATGTTCAGAATCTAGTTATTTTTGGAGATTCTAGGATCATTATTCAGGCCTTCATCTCGGGAAAAAAACCAAAGAAAATCCGTCTAGCCCAAGTCTACTCGAAGGTTGCTCTCCTTCTTTCCAAATTCAGGAAAATTAAAATCTATCATGTCCTCGGAGCTTTAAACTCACTAGTGGACGTCGAGGCCAATAGAGGCTCGCTCCTGAGCAAGATAACTCTTCAAGTGAATGGAGAAGACAATACCTCCCCCATCCCATGATTACCAGTTAATCTTGTCGAACATGACTAACCAGGTACATGAATCTGCCCTATCTGAAATGATTCTACAATACAGCAAAGAGAATCGTCCTCCCAATCTTTTAGAGCATCTTACCAACACTCGTTGGTAGTAGACAAATCTTTGTTTAGAGATTCATGGTACAGGGTAGGGATGGGGGAAAACTCGTGCTCCACATGACTACGCAGGGAATGAAGGCTATTTCTTGCATCTGGAAACTCTGTTAAGCAACATTTGTTTGCTTCACCACCACAGTCATCGCCCTACCTCTTTCAAGTTGTTGGTTTCTCTGTGGAAGGAAAAGGAAGGAATCCATGGCATTGCCCTCAACCCCAGAACTCTCGTTGGAGGAACGGATTATAGAGATGCAGAACGAACTCGACAGGGTCAAGGAACTGGTCAAGGAGCAGACCAAGCTAATGTTAAGCCTGGACAATGTTGGAGAAAATCGTTGGGAATCACTAAACTAAGAGATCAAATCCATCAGAGAGGACCTCACAAGTGAAGTTGAAGTAAACATCAAAGACATTGCAAATGTGATAGGAGGAATGCACCATCGGATCAGCAAGTTAGAAGACCAGGTCAGAAAGTTAACCAAAGTTGGCCCAAAGACTCATCCGAAGACGATTAGCCTCCTCTTCCGCCATGTTCTTCCTCCTCAAGGGTTATTTCTTTTCTCAGTTCTCTGTTTCAAGTTATCTGATCCATTCTCGGCAGATAAGTCAAAGTCTACTGGCACCCCTCGAGCGCTCCAGAATAGTGAACACTGGATTTTTGTAACAAAGCTATCGAGGCGAATGCCTGAACAACAAACTAGTTCTGTTGTTAGTTTATTGTTTGTAAAGTACCCAACAACTTTCTTTGCCGGCCCTTATGCTATGAAAAAATTAACCGTTTCTGTAAAAAAAATGTACTAAAGAATTTAAAGTGTATAGACATTTGGGAAGGAAGATAGATTGCAGAATGTTATCATAATTGGATAAAGAAGAAGGGTAATTCCAAAGAGTTGCCAAGTGTTATCTGTTGGGAGATATGGAAACATAAGAATATGGTATTATTTGAAGATAGGATGCATAATAGGTACAAAGTGTACAACAATATACTTCAGGATATGGGGGAAACAAAAATTCATATGGTGGGTAAGGGGAGCAAAATTGATAGACTATTCTAGACTAGGATATGACAGTTGGTTGTTTTGATGGAGCCTCACAAGAGAGAGGAGAAAAATGTGGGGCTGGAGCTATAATAAAATGTCCATTATTATGAACATTCAGATTGAAGATGTTTTGTGGTAATGGTACTAACACAAAGGGGGAACTACTTGCTCTGTGGTGTATACTTTATTTTGCATGTTTCAAAAAGATAAATAGGATACAACTAGTTGGGGACTCAAAGATTACCTTAGATCAGTTTACTAATGACAACAATTTACAAGTGATCTCTCTTCAGCCTTGGATGTCAAGAATTCGAGCATTGAGCAGGAGGTTTACATAGATAAAGGCTCAACATATATGCAGGTCATATAACAAGGAAGTAGATATGTTGTCGAAAGAAGCTCTTCTCTTAGAAGAGGATGGAATATTTTTTGTTGGTGGAAATGATGAACACCCAAAAAATTATGAAAGAATTGAATTTTGATAACTTATAATATGTCATGAAAAGTGTATACTGAAAAATTTGTTTTTATGATCTAGAAACTATATTTTTGAGGAAAAGATTGACAACTATATATTCTACTGATGAATATATATTTTTTGTAACATAAGTAGTGAACATTCTCATTTTTGCAAAAGTTAGAAAGACTATATCTATTGGCAGATATATATGTATGGGGTTCTGGAACAAAATTTTTATATTGTCTAATATAGTTCTTTCCTTATTTTGAAAAAAATTAAAGTGTGTATAGTGTATTAAAGTTAAATAGAACTATGAATATGGAATACTTCAATAATAATACCAATAATACCATTTTAGTTAGAATTTTACTTTTAACATTTTTTAAGTGATTGTTTTTAGTTTAATTAATTATTTAATTGATTGAAATTATTTGAAAAAAATTAACCTGATGCGTAATTTAGCTTATGTGAAATTTTAGTTAGAATTATTTTATTGTTTTTTATATATTAATATTGTATGAATTTATAGTTAAACTTCAATTATTTCATTACAATTATCATACATCTTTTTTTTTCTTTAATTTTTAAATGAACAACACTTTTTTTACTGTTAAAAGTGTCCTGATGTCAGCTTGTAATGGTAAAATTATGCCTAATCTTCCCCACCATTCCCCACCATAAGCCTACATCTATTTCCAATGACACTTATTCACTTAGTGTTCTATAATCATGCAATTAATTCTTAGCACTTAACTTAGTAGAAGACATATGCAAAGCACTTTTTTCATCCTTAGATCTCCCATATAGAGAACAAAAAGTTGATCTTGATAAGGTATAGTTTGTTGATTGTGTATTCAACTATGATACAAACTTTTTATACTTTGATTTGGATGAGGATATCGACACAAAGGAATATTTAGTTATGGTTTTAAAAATATTATTCTACCTAAAGAGTGGGAGGAGCATACCCAGAGACTTTGACTTCCCCCATAATGGAAAGTATTTTTGACTTCCCCCGTAATGGAAAGTATTTTGGTGATTCATTTGCCATTTATGGATGATTTTGAACCAACCTATAATTCAATCATCAATTATTTGTTCACACAAATGTTGAGACAAGATCAACTCTTAGGTTGAAAGCCAATCACAACTCTTCTATTGTATTGGTTAAGGTGCACTTATTTGGGGTCGACATATGGACCCAAATAGTGCACACTAGGAAATGTATAAATACATTATGATTGTAT
This sequence comes from Picea engelmannii, assembly GCA_009831015.1. Classification (NCBI taxonomy): domain Eukaryota; kingdom Viridiplantae; phylum Streptophyta; class Pinopsida; order Pinales; family Pinaceae; genus Picea; species Picea engelmannii. The sequence goes on along the minus strand of ML781522.1, from coordinate 772,689 downwards.
AGTAGAAGGAAATCGAGTGAGATCTTGTATCATAAGTAATATAATCTAGATTGCAATAAGATCATTGGGCTATTTAAATCCAACATGATATCTATGTTGAATTTATGTGTTGTTTCCCTACATCTTGAGTTAGTGGAGTGGATTATATTCATGTCTAACTTAGCATGCAAATGTGTTGATGTTTATGGTTTATTTCCTTTGATGGTTTAGTATTATTTGGTATTACCATGTGTTAAGATGTGCAATAGCTATGATATAGGGAAGTGAGGTCCTAGTACATTATGCAACAAACACTTGTTGGGTTTCCCAATCATTGAGCTCACATGTAGTATCTTTTGAGGTACTAGGTTTTGCCTCAAGAACATTCTCACAAATGGATAGAAGGGATATTGAGAGTTCCCTTTCCATCATGGAGGTGGACACTTCCTCTATTGATTTTATTTGTTGATTATGTCCTCTAGAGGTTGGCCTTAAGATACACATCTCTTCTTTTTGCAAGATGGAGATGAAAACTACACTCTTAGCTCATTGATGTATGCATCCTCTTGTTATATGGTGGAGGTCCTACAATATTATCTTTATATGGTACACTGCAATGGTTCCCTCTTGTGACAATCTGGACTATCTTCCTCACCTCCAAAATCTAGGTTTACTCACCATTTATAGTGGGAAGAAGTTGGTCAGTGTGTACCATACTTAGCAAATCCCAAACTTAAGCTCATTCATGCTCATTGAGAATTCTTTCCTAATTGCTCATCCATACACAGTTTTGACTATGTTCTCTTAGATCTTAGTGAGACAAAATTTGTTGAGGACTTGCATGTAGTTACAAAATGTTTTATTGACATGCTCTATGGTCATACCTATGAAAATGGTGTGGCTTCAAGTTCAATTACTCCTTTATATCATGTACATAAACACACATTTACTTTTTTTATTGCTATAGAGAACATGACTAACACTGATTAAGCTAATGATAATAGATAACACTAATTAGACTAACAAAAGGTCAAAGAACATACACCAATTTACCTCATGACCAATAAATACATATAAGTATAATGTCACAAGATTTTTTTTTGGTAGCATCATCAATTTACTATCAATCATTTATTACTCAATATATCTTTATATACTTATAAAAATATTCTTGCAATTTTGTGATTAATAAATTTATTTATTCCATATGATATCAAAGTCAATCTTAACCAAACTTGTTGATTAAATCCCTAAATTTCAATGTTTTATATAGCTTCCACATCAAATTCCTCTATACAACAGTCAAATTTAAATATTTTTATATAGGGTTGTTTTGATTAAATCCCTAAATTTAGATGTTTTATATAGCTTGTTCCATATTCTTCCCTACAACATTCAAGGTTGTTCCATATTATTGTGTAATACTACTATGTCTTATTCTTGTGTCGTAATTATAGCCATATGCCTATCTTGTATTGCCAACCCATACACTTTTGTATTTCCATGTGCTATTATATTATACTAGCCACTATTTTCCTTTCTCAATAATGCTATTTTCCTTTCTCAACTACCACATTTTGTTAGACTTGTGCATTCCCACGAGTTGTACACTTAGCCACCATTTCTTTAATTCCACATGTACGCCTTTTCCGTTCACCAATAATCGCGCCCTTTAATTTTTACTTTGGAACTTATATAGTAAGGTCATCTTTGGTGACTAAAAAGGTAAAGTCCAAAATTTATATGAGGCAAAATTAAAAAATGGATTTTACATGAATATTAAAAAAATAATAATGAAAAATCATAAGTAAATGTTAATAATTACAAAGATGAATTCGATAGCACCATGAAAATTATGAATATGATTAAAGAAATAACGAAAATAATTAAAGAAAAAAATGAAATGGCAATAAAATAAAATTAACAAGTTAAACAAAATTATGAAAGGTGATGGTGAGACTTAACAAGTGGTATCAACAACAAGAGCAAAGTAAAGTGTTAAGGATAACTAATGATAATAGAGAAGGTATTGATCAACTAACTGAAATATGAGATAAGTTAATGATAGACCCTGTAATTTATGAAAATCTATCAATGAGTTTCAACTCGTCGACCAAAAATCATAAAAGAAATCAAGGTAAAACAAATTATCCCAATATGATGATAATTAAAACACCTAAGAGAGATACAAAGTAATACCAAAAATATCATTAGCTTCAATCTCATGCATCCAACAAAATAAGAATGAAGATAGGGTGTCCCCAACATAAATCATTTATAAAAAATAACAAATATCAAAACTAACTATAAAATAGTTTCCACCTCACTTAATGAAGGTTGATAAGACCCGATATCTAATGAAAAAGGGAAAAGAAAAATGTCAAACATACAACAACAAAAACAAGGGCAGCGAGGCTGCTCATACTGCCTCCTAAGAATTTGTGCCCGAGGCACTATGAGCAGCCTTAGTCAACTTAAAGGTTGCGTACTACACCCCACAGTATGAGTACTACACTCCACTACACCTCACTGCTTGAAACCTAGAAATAAGTGCTTGAAAGCTCGAAATAAGTGAAGGCTGTAATAACACTATAAAGCTATCAACCAATGAAATGTAAGAAAACTTAGTTTTTTTACACATTAAAAAATAAAATTTTAAATTTCTTATGTTACTCATTAGGTTCTTTACAAAAATTTTAAAGTCAAATTAAATTAATATAGCAGTCAACGCTAACTCATTGCTATGTATACTGTCGGAGGTAGTGCAATAAGGGAAGTATGTTACCAAGGAGGATCAAGGTTCAAGTTTAAAAAATAGGTCAAAAGACTTCAGAATATCATGCACACCCTACAAAAGAATCTTGCTAACTCTTAAAAAGACAACCATGTCAAGCCCATAAAACCAGACAAATACAAGGATGATGCCATCGGGGAAACATGCTCAATTATAGGGAATATTATTTACTATGTTTTGAGAACAAAGAATTCTGTAAAGAGGTGGGAATGTAATGAACATAAATATAAAAAGGGCAATGATGATGATTAGGCTAATGAAAGGTAAAAGGGCACACATCCATTCACCTCATGGCCAGTCAATGCATATAAGTATGTCATCATGAAGTTCATTGCAACATCATCCATTCATTATTGATCATTTATTACTCAATATATATTTTAATATGCTTGCAATCTTGAGGTAAATAGGTTTGTTTATCATATATGGATATGTAATTTGTATACTATTTTCATGCTTACCATATCTATGCTTACTTATCTCATGCAATGCTAACAAATTGATGTGAAGTAGGTATCTCTCGACAACTTGTAGACTACCCTAAGTTTCTCAAAGATGTCTTGGAGTTTGTGCAAGTTGTAGTTAGCAGACTATTCTCTTTGTTGTTTGTATTTCTCTTGTTGTGTTATCTTGATTTATTCTTACATACTTGTAGCTAGGATTATAACAGTATTAAGTTAGTTGTTAGATTAGTTTCATCTTGCATTTGCATACTAAGATGCATTTCATTTAATTCATAAACCCAAATTATGATATTTGTGCAATAACTAGAGGGATTGTCACTTTCAATGGATGAAGGTTTAAATGGACCCTTTCATTGGGTGAGCCGATGTGGTTTATGGACATTTTCCCATATCAATGGTTAGTTAAGGATTTTTCACCATGCAAGTTAAGAGTTTTCAAGTGGATTCAATCATTTTCAAGTGGATTTAATCATTCTCAAGTGGATTTAATAATTTTGAAATGGAGTTTAAAACTCAATACCCCACCCCTAAAAAAATTATTTTGACATAAAAAGCGAATATTTGTGCACTTTCAAGTTAATTAGAGAAATGAGTTGGGGAGGAGGCTATTGTTTTGCCCTGAAAATTTGTGAAGTGGGTATACTGAGTGTTTTTAATTCTATTTCTCTCAGAAAAACATGAGTTAGGTATGATGCCTTGCTAAAGGAGTTTGGGTATGGTGTTGAATGAGTCTCTATAGGAAAAAAAAGGGTGCTACTGGTAGTACCTGTTTTTTATTTGGGGGTTGATTTTAAGATTTTGGTTGCAATGATATTGGTTGTCAAGGCCAAAGTTTCAAACAAGTTGTAATTTTAACCTCGAAAAAAAAGGGAGGTGACATTGGTAGCACCACTTTTCGATTCAAGTGTTGATTTTAAGATTTTGGTTGCAATGGTTTTGGTTATTAAGGTCATGTTTTCAAGCAAGTTGTAATTTTAACCTCGGAAAAAAGAGGGGGTGATGTTAGTAGCACCATTTTTTTATTCAGGGGTTGGTTTTAAGATTTTGGAATGATACCAGTTTTTAAGCCCATGGTTTCAAACAAGCTATAATTTTCGAGACTAATAAAAATTCTAACACGTATAAAAGTTTTGAGACTGATAACAATTCTTCACCTCTTGTTTGTGTACGATGTTATCATTATGTCAAGGGAAATTTTAATAGAATGGAGGGAAATCGAAAAAATTATTTTCCTATTTTGTAAAGCCTCGGGTCTATCAGTTAATCAATCAAATACCACTTTCCATTATGAAGGCCTCACGGAGTTAGAAATGGCCCCTTTCAAATCACTCCTTCCTTATACCTTTAGTGATCTATCACTTGGGTTCAGATACATGCGATACTTCCTAAAGACAGGGTCACAACGCGCAGAGGATTGGGAATGCCTAGTAACCAAATTAACAAAGAAAATTGGCATATGGTGCAACAGGTGGCTTTCTCTAGGAGGTAGATACATTTTGGTCAAAACAGTGTTGGAAGGCCAACTTGTCTATTGGATATCTATGGAAGCTTTGCCCCGAACAATTATAAACAAGATTAGAAAAGTGATGTTCCATTTTCTTTGGAATGGTCATTTTGATACACAACAGTATCATTTATGTAGATGGGAGCTCCTATCTAGACCAAAAAAGAACGGGGGTTGGGGATTCCGAAATCTTATTCACTTCAATATGGATTTGAATGCTAATACCCTATGGAGGGTATTAACACATGAAAGTATTTGGCATCAGGTTATAATGGACAAATATCTTCAAAATTCAACTCTAATCAACTGGCTTAGATTTCCTTCTCACAACTTCAACTCTGTTTCTAGGATTTGGTCCAGTCTTACCCGCACTATCCACGTTATCACCCATTGGCTCAGCTGGCGACCAGGAGTCAGTCATCTTATTAATATTGGGAGATATTGGATACTCGGCATTAGCGATAGGTCTTTTCTCCATGAAGAGATCATCTCTCTCATAAATAAAAAACAGTTAACTGTCCTAGCACAAGCCTTGGTGACACGAGATCCTGTTACATTTGTTGAGGTTTGGAAGAGCAGCGAGGACTTGGAAATTTCAAGGAATGATGCTTCAGATTGGGATAATTATACAACGGAATTAAATAGAGCTGGGGTCACACTCCATGAAGATGCCGAAGATACTCTTCTTTGGATTGGTGGCGACTCTTCTGGAAACTTAACTGTCAAAAATAATTATGATGCTATTTTATCTACTCAGGAGCTCCTGACTTGGCACAATTGGAAGGTAAACATTTGGAAATGGCATTTACAACTAAAGATAAAAAAAAAAAATTGGTTGGCTGCAGGCGACAGTATCTTAACCTGGGATATATTACAAAAGAAAGGATGGGTGGGCCCGGGTATTTGCCATCTTTGTAAACAAAATTATGAAGAAAATACTCATTTATTCATACAATGTACCTTTGCAAAATCATTTTGGGCTAAATGTGCACACCTTCTAAATTATAAAATCTCTTGGGATGGCCCAACTCTTATAGATTTTATAGACTCCTGGTCAAAGAACAAGTCATTATCAAAAAGGTTCTCGGCCCTGACATGCTGGTTCATTTGGAATGAACAAAACAAAGTACTCTTTGAAGGAAAAACGCCCTCGGCCTGGGCAGTTGTATACAAGATTTTAGGAGCGCTCAATAAAAACTCAACACATAAATTACAGAGGCTAAGACAGAGTCCAATCATTCGGATTAATGGTTATACTTTGGCATCTTTTTATGGTGCCTCTATAGCAGGTGGATCGAATTGTGGCGCAGGGGATACCATAAAATGCTTAGATTCTCAGGCTTATAGATGGTACTTCAATTGTAGAGATGGATCGAATATAAAGCAGAGTTATTGGGAGCGTGGGCCACTCTTACCATTGCAAAGCACTTGGATATTCAATATATTCAGATTTTTGGGGACTCCAAGGTGATAATTGACTGGCTAAATCATAAAGGAAACCTCCAAGCCATTAATATTCAAGGATGGAAACTCAGAATTTTGGATCTGGTTGCTTCTTTCCAAGGTATATGCTTCCAACACATATTCAGGGAATCAAATGAGGAGGCAAATCAATTATCAAAGCAAGCTCTCTCGGCGACAAAAGGAAGATTATCATATTTCACTTGGGACGGAGAGACAGCGGGTCCAACACTCCATTTTGATATATTTTAATACTAAGCATTGCCTTTTTTGTAGTTTTGATCGGTATGTATTGGCTTGGAAATGAAAGTTTTTTCTGATCTTGTGATGTTAATATCCTATATATTAACAGTTCACATAGCGGGGGTACCTTGTTTATGGTACTATTGATCATTGTTTACATTTTGTAAAGATCTTTGTGGACAACTTATTAAGATAGTTTTGTGGGGCCAAGTGGATATGAAAGGATTAGTCTTTTTTTATCAAGGATCAATGATGATGTAAAAGCAATTATAATCTAATATAATTTTGTGTGAATTTTCTATTGGAAAAAAAAGCTATAATTTTAACCCAAAATTTAAAAGAAGAAGAAGAAAGTTGCTAATGGTAGCACCACATTTCAATTCAATGGTTGATTTTAAGATTTTTCTTCACAACGTTATGAGTTTTCAAGACCATAGTTACAAAATATTGTAATTTTAACCTGAAAAAAATTGATATTATGAGCACCACTTTTCGATTCTAATTAGAAATGATTATTAAATACAACCTCTAAAGCATGAGAACTCTGAAGAGTTCGTGTCAAATAGATAACTACGTTATATTTAATATAACATAGTCAAACAAACACTCTATGACAACACCATAAATACAAATTATCCAATTAAATTTTAAACATTATTTTAAACTATTATAAATTATTAAATCTTGATAACTACAAAATTTAATAAAGTAATTACTTTATTAGTAAAAATATCGTCAACTAAATTTTAAATAGGTAAAAATATTATATATAGAAAAAATGTAACAAACATATGTCTCTAGAGTGACATCACATGCCATTATTCTATGTATATATTACATAGAATAACATATTCCTATGCTTTTGAAAAGTTGAAATCATACCATTAACGAAGCTCAAAGGTGGAAATGACAGATTCTATAGGATGGCCTAACTCTTATATAGAAAGCTAGAGATGAATAAAAAATGAAAAGTCATGTAAAAAGATATTGAGGATTTCAAAAGTATCTTCCAATCAATGTCATTGTAGGTAGAAAATAACACTCAATAGTCCCGTTGCTATCTTATGTACCTAAAACTAAAATATGAAATGCATTTGTTGTTGTTACATGTACCTTTCGATTTTCCTCCTTTTATGGTAGAATGCCATGTGATCTCGTATTCATTATTATTAATGCCACGCCCCCTCCTATGCCCATCACTTACACTATACATAATGCATGTGGTTTGAAAGTCTAATGCAATGTCACTTTTGAAAGCTACACTAACTACACCCACAAGTATTAACCATGGAATTCCCAATCTGATTGGACTCAACTTCAGCTTGGATTTATTAGTGTACCATTTCACTGAATGCTACCCTTGACAATTCCTTACCCTAATGAAATATTTCTTATTGGCAAATGGATCATCATTAATGGAATTGGAACTTAACCATGTAATTATGAACTAAACCACTCTAATAATTATTTTAATGGACATATATGTATATGTTTTAGATAATGATATTACATTATCATATATGTTGAGGTTTCAATTACAAAACTACATAATTGTGACCAATAGAAATGATAAGAATATTGTTAATATTATGATGGTTATGATAGTTCAAAGAGACATTTTCAAATACTATAATGAATGTAATACTCCAAAGAGATTTTCCCTAAATGAGACCAAGTTAGTATCGAGTTCTTATTCAATTTGTGGGTAACTAGTTAAACTACATTACTTAAAGAAACCTATTTAAGTTGTTTGTGATGGGTTCATGTGATATATGCATGATCATTGTGATATTAATAGTATTATTTAGTAGAAACTTAGTGTGAGTAAAAGATCAAAACATAAAAGTAATACAAATATCATGATAATTAAGTGGTGAATTGAAAAAAGTAATAGAACTAAACAAAATGCATTATTGAATTAAGTGATTAACTACACAAACAAAACAACAATATATAGAGAATAATTTCAAATCAAAACAAAAACCAAACATGAGAGAATTGTTAAGTGTACATTTTGTTTGTAAAGAACTTCTTTGGTGTGAATGGACTACACAACACTGACATTAGGGGATTGAGAGTTGGAGTTGTTCCATGTCATCTTTGATCACAAGTGTTTTAAAGGATGATTTGGGGGAGTAGGATTGATCCTATGTGGTTGGTACTCTAAGTGTGACTAAATAGGCACTAATTTTTCCTTGATCTAGTCTCTAAAATTGCACAAATATTCTTGAATTATCCATAAATTGGTTAGACATAATAACTATGTTTGTTCTCTAATACCAATGAACATGGCTAGGGTAGGATAAGTCCCTAATTGTGTGTTGTTCTTCAATTTGTGAAAAATAGGTCAAATTAAGTTGAGGTGGTTTTCTCGAATGGTTGGGAGGTAGGTCTCGTACTCTCCCCACCTGGGTTCAAATCCCTGATGATACTTTGGTCCATTGTGATAGGGCTATAAGGGTAGACACCCCCAAGAATGGGACCCCCCTTGAAGGTGCGTCTTTGGACATCTCGGCCCCTACTAAGTCATAAGTTTCCTATTAGGCGTCGACTTGTGGGTTGTTGACACTAGCCTAGGGGTTATAGTGGCATCCAATAGGATTTGAACTTGGCCCTCACCCAAATAATCCCGAGCAGTTACCGATTCCTCTAAATCTAAAAAAAAGTCAAATTGCATGGCTTAGTCACTCTAAAACAAAGGAGTGAAGCTAGTTGCAATAAGCAAAATATGCATACGAGTAACCCACCAAATCACAAAAGTGATTATATATGGTGAGGAATTCAATCGAAAAACATAAAACAAAATGCATTGTTGACTTAAATGATTAAGTGCATAACCATCAACATAGAAAAACAACAACATCGATGGAATTAAGTGAGTAAGTGTATAATCTTGAACATAAAAAAAAACAACACATATGACTTAAAGTGATTAAGTCCATAACCATCAACATAGAAAACAACAACTCAGGTGACTTAAATGATCAAGATCGTATCCATCAACATAGAAAACAACAACGAGCATATCCATCAACATAGAAAACAACACCTCTGGTGACTTAAATGATCAAGAGCATATCCATCAACATAGAAAAACAACAGTATTTATAAAACAAAAAAACATCAATATAATATAATAAAATATTTGTATTTACATTTTCAAAATACGGTGTAGAATAACCATCAATATAGAAAAACAACAATACATCTAAAACAAAGCAAAATCAACACGATATAATATAATATTTTTATGTACAATTTTGAAATACTAGATTTATTAGGATAGATTAAAAAGTTATAATATAATTTGTGTAATATTTTTATCTACACTTTTGAAATACTATATATAGATTCAAAACTTACAATAGAATTTGTGTGCAAAATTTATTTCTCCCAATTAATTGTGTCTCTACTTGTTGTATGTATATTGTAAATACTCATTTTTTAAGTTTCAAAACATTTCTAACATATATTCAAAATTTACAATAGAATTTGTGTACACAATTTATTTCTCCCAATTATGTCTCTACACTTGTTGTATGTATATTGTAAATATTTATTTTTTAACCTCCAAAACATTCCCAATATAACTACCTACTTGTTTATAGAGCTGCTCAAGTGTATTTATTGGAGATAAAGAGACGTTGAAATACAAAAATTGTCATGGATGAGAGATGTGGAATGAGATGGAGTGTTGTTGTCAATGCATAGAGTTTGATCTCACAAAGAATTATTTTGTGTGAGGGTATAGAGTTTGTATCTACTAAATAATTGTTTAGTGTATATTTATTAGTGATACCAAGGCATTGAACTACACACAATATCATGGATAAGATATGGTTGTATGTTTATTGTAAATACTCATTTTTTAAGTTCCAAAACATTCTTAACATAACTACATACTTGTTTATAGAACTGTTTGTTTATAAAACTGCCCAATACTTGTTTATAGAACTACCCAAGTGTATTTATTGGTGATAGAGAGACATTGAAATACAAAAATTGTCATGGATGAGAGATGTGGAATGAGGTGGAGTGTTGTTTTCAATGCATAGAGTTTGATCTCACAAAGAATTATTTTGTGTAAGGATATAGAGTTTGTATCTACTTATTTTAAGAATTTTTTAGTGTATATTTATTAGTGATACCAAGGCATTGAACTACACACAATATCATGGATAAGCAATGTGGAATGATGTAGAGTGTTGTTGCAAGTGTATAGAGCTTGATCTTATAAATGATTATTATTTGCAAGTGTATAGAGCTTGTACCTACTTGTTAATAAAATGCTCAAGTGCACACTTATKAGTGGTACGAAGACATTCAACTATAGTCATGGATGAACAAAGTGTATAGAGCTTGATCTTATAAATGATTATTATTTGCAAGTGTATAGAGCTTGTACCTACTTGTTAATAAAATGCTCAAGTGCACATTTATTAGTGGTAGGAAGACATTCAACTAGAGTCATTGATGAGCAAAGTGTATAGAGCTTGATCTTATAAATGATTATTATTTGCAAGTGTATAGAGCTTGTACCTACTTGTTAATAAAATGCTCAAGTGCATATTTATTAGTGGTACARAGACATTCAACTAGAGTCATGGATGARCAAAGTGTATAGAGCTTGATCTTATAAATGATTATTATTTGCAAGTGTATAGARCTTGTACCTACTTGTTAATAAAATGCTCAAGTGTGCATTTATTAGTGGTACGAAAACATTCTCAAGTACATATTTATTAGTGGTACGAAAACATTCAACTACAGTCATGGATGAGCAATGTGGAGTATTGTTGTACATGTATAGAGCTTGATCTCAAAAACAAAACAATTATAGTGTATAAAACTTCTCTCACAAAGGATTATTGCTTAGGAGTGTATAACTAAATTATTTATACATTTCACATATTGTACTTCTCTCCCAAAGAAGTACAATAAAAGAGTCACATATTTATACATTTTTTAGTTCTCAAATAAATTAAATAATATGGTTACAATTTGTTGTAACCTTGGATATAGCAAATTATGATAATAAATCCCTTAAAAATTTTAGTACACTTTCATTTAGTTTAAGGTGATTATTCATGTGATTTATTCAATTTCATTTAACTAATTAAGTTATTGTAAATTTAATCAATTTTGATCGTCAAATTAAGTAAACATTAATTTAATCAAATTTGATAAGTTAATTAAATGGGTCAACTATCTAAAAAGTGTGGCCAAACACAAATTATCAATACGGCGAAGCACATATCATCAATATGAAATGTGAATGCACCAGACAATGAGCCAATAAACATGGTGACTAGAAGAGTATAACTTCCCATTTATCAATATCATATAAAAAAGTGAAGCAGTTGAATTTGCTACATATGTGACATGACAACTACGACTACGTGCTAAACTTTGACACACGAATATCACGACACGACAAACTATTCCCCATGCAAACCCCGACACACACACATATATATATATATATATATATATATATATATATATATTCAAAAGATGTGGGCAATCTCGAGTTAGCGTGTTTTCTCAATATCAGGAATTGCGCGTGAGTGATCTGTAAAGCTCCAAACACCTTTTCAATTTTTTCCACCACCCAATTGCTTTTTTTTTTTAATAATCAAGCAACTGTGATCATCAAAGGCCAATGCAAAATAATTTCACGAATCCCCAAACAATATACAGATAAAATCATGAAATAAAAAACAAGAAATTCTTATAATCCCCAAACAAGATACAGTAATGAAACAAAAACGAGTATTCCTTATTAAAAATTAAATCTGGAAAACACATTCAATACAAAATAATAACTGCATAAAATTACAGTCGTCTAGTACCACCACCATCACAGCAGCAAAATCGAGGTCTTCTGTACAAGCAGAGAGCAGAAAAAGGGTATAATAGAATTCTGTAATGGAACAGCAGAGCTGAGCAGGGCAGCGGCAGCAGCACCTGATCCATTAGAGAGAAACAACAGCAGCTGCAGCACCAGAAGAGGAACGGTGGGATTTTCTATTCTTCTTACGATGCCTCTGATGGTGGCCAAACCTGACATGTGCAGTGGCAATTTTCTTATGAGGGTCCCTCGGAGGACAGTCGGCAGGAGTTGTAGGATAGCGGACATCATCATCGCAGTAAGAGTAAGAAATATATTTGCCTCTGAACCATTCCATTAATGCCTTCTGGTCTTCTGAGAGCTCGGAAAATTGAGAAAGGGAATCCGACGAGATTGTATCAGCCGGGCAAGAGACCGTGTGAAACTGTTCCAGAGGATCAACAGCGCAGCCTTCCAGAACAAGATTCGATAGCGAGACAACGAAAGGGGAATACTTGTAATTGACTCTGTATCGTCCTCCTTTGGTTGCCCAGTCGGAACCGTCCCATACGGTGGCATACACAGACATGGGCTTAGACGGATAGTGCGCGCCCATGGCCGCTGTTCTCGGAATTTCTCTTATAGGGACGTCGTCGACAAAGAATCTGCAAAACCCAGAAGAGATTGTATTAGATATCATTTTCAGGATTAACAGCGTAGAGTAAATCAATTTATGATTCATATTCATGAGTATTAGTTAAAACTGATCAATAATTCTCATGATTTGAATAGTCCACTTAGCACTCATTGCATCGAGAGGTGATGCTCACAGGGGTGAAGTTCCAGGACTTTCCAGGGGTCATCCATCCCAAGAGGCTAAGCACGCTTAACTGTAGGGAAGATGCAGGGGTCATCCATCCCAAGAGGCTCAAGCACGCTTAACTGTAGGGAAGATGCTCAAGGGGTGAAGAAGTGGAATTGAAACCAGCATGGTCATCCATCCCAAGAGGCTCAAGCACGTTTAATTGTAGGGAAGATGCTCACAGGGTGAAGAAGTGGAATTGAAACCAACAAAATGAATCACATAGCATCCCAAAACTTTCCAGGTGATTATCCATCCCAATACACCTCTCAAACACTCTTAACTGTAGAGTTTTTCCCACAGTCAAGTCCACTTAATTTACTATCCCATTTACAAAACGTTAGTATTTCAAATGTTATTATCGTATAAACATGTCACAATTCAAGAAAGATTTCTGTATTCCATACGGTCATGATAATTTCCACAACAATTCAAGCAAACATATTGAATTCATCATCATGCCATGTTAATAGAAAAGACACAGTCACAACCAATGCACAGGATCAAAAACTGTCCATGAATGAATTGATGGGATGGAGATGGGGATGGGGATTTACAGTGTGCGTTTGTCCGTCCAGAGAATGGTGTACTGATGAAAGTCTTCGGTGGGGTCGAACCAGAGCGTGTAGCGTTCCTCGCGTCCAAAGGCCGTGCTCCCGTTACCATATACGTTGGTCTGGATTCTCCATTCTTTGCCTCGGATATTGCCCAAGAATTCAAAGTCCAGCTCGTCGTGGGTGCCCTGGAAGATATCCCCATTTGAAGTCTGTAAACAAGAACCAATGTCAGAATTCCTTTCAATGGGCACACAAAGACAAATTACAACTATTGTCAGACTTCCTTTCAATGGGCACCAAAACAAATGAGAGCGGAGAAAAATGAAGCGCTTCAGAATCGATTACATAGAACGCAACCACAACGCCTGCAGTGTAGTCGTCCGGGAGCTTAATCGAAGCGCTGAACAAGCCATACATATACATGTCTTGGGACAGCAATCCTGAGCCTGCAAAATACAATAATTTCATCCATCGAATTCAAACAAATAAAAATTTGATAGCCCAAAAGACCAGAGGGACTGCAAAACCTGCCTGTACGCTTATCGAGTGAAAGCATGACGGCCTTGCCATCTTCTGCCACCTTGACATTATCTTCTCCAAACAAGGACGTATACCCTTCTTCGAACCGAAGGCTGGCAAAATTTTCAGTCACGCGCTTCCCGGCCAATCTCGGCCGAGAACTCCCAACTGCAGAAGCGAGCTGTGAGAACCCACAAACCCAGATGAACACCAGAGCCACCAGAGCCACCGCCAACGCCATTTGAAATTCTCCAACAGTCCGTTTCGTGAAGGCACAGGCCAATCTTTCAAAGCAGAGCTTCGATTTTCGGATTCGTGTGCCTCCTCTACCTTTTATCAACCGGATTGGCAGGAATCGGCCAGAAATAAACCGATATTGGGCTAATCACGGACCGAATGAAGGGAAGAAAAACCAAAAAAAACGAGATTGGCTATTCACGGACGGAAGGGAAGGCAAAAAAATATGATTGTCCGGATACACGGGATGAGTTCGTTCCAAAGGAAAGAGGGCCCGTGTGCCCGGCCTCTTTATGAGTTGGAAAAGAAGCCCCCCAAAGCTCACCGATCGCTAAAAGGACCGATAACAATAACGGCTCGGAGCCAAAAATACACAATCTGTAAGGAGGGGTTGGAATCGAAATCGACAAGATGATGTCAACGCTCTCTGGGTCCCCATCCTTCCCCACCTGCTTCACTGTTTATGATCTGGATTCCACCCGAACCCACCCACTTACTCACTCACCCGGCCACGCCCACGCCCGCGCCCCCGCCCCACACCATAATCATCAGCCTGTAGCATTTAAATCATCCCCAAAACCGTCGTCTATTATTAACTTACCTCCTCCCTCGAGCCCCCAAATTTATCCAGAACGATCCTTCCTCGTCAAATTTAGCAATGCCACCGATTGACTCATTCCGCCTTCTGATCCCTCGCCGTCTCCGGCTGCCGGTCGGATTTGCCAACAGAACACAACAAACTAAAAAAACAATCCTCCCGTGCATCCAAAAGCTGCCAGGGTCGGTCTTGTCGGTCGCCTCTGGCAACGGAATCCCATCTACCTCAACGGTTCTGCTTACTCGTTTCATAACTGTCATTATTCATATTCTCTTGTGATATTTTTGGATTGGGCAAACAGTATGCATCGCGCAGCTGAGCATTTAATGTTGTATTGGTTGGAATATATATCATTCGATCTAAAACGCTTTTAGATTGGACAATGTATATCATTCTTGTGATATTTTTGGATTGGGTGAACAGTATACATCGCACAGCTGAGCATTTAATGATCTGTTTATTGGAATATATACTATTCGATCTAAAACACTTTTAGATTGGAGGATGTATATCATTCTTGTGATATTTTTGGATTGGGCAAACAGTATTCATCGTGTAGCTGAGCATTTAATTAGATCGCATTTAATTAGATCTAAAACACTTTTAGATTGGATGATATATATCTCAACATGTACAATATTAAATTAAATGAGGCAGAGTGAATGATAAGAAGTGAAGTATAATTAGTGCTCACCTTGGACTTAGCATTCACTAAATCACCTACTTATGGAAAGGGCGTTGGCTAAAAGTTCTATCTTTTGGGTTTTTTGGCCAGAATTGGCGATATAAATTTGGACAAACTCTATATTTTTTGTTTTTTAAATTGCATTTCTGAATGCATAAATGGATTCAGCCTCCTCAAAAAACCATGGGGCACTAGGATTATACAAACTTAGCCACTCAAATCTGCAGATCCAACCATTCATCACCGTATTTCGGGCAAAATCAAATCGAAAAATTTGCCGGAAAACAATCAAAAGGTAGAACGTTTAGACCACTGGGATGGAAAGTGGGATGTAATGAGTGCTCCTTATCCCACACCTTGAACTTAACTTTGATGAAAGCTTACTAATCATTCATTAAATCACTTTGTTTGTTTTAACTAAATCATCAAGTGAAAATGTGGTGGGGTAGTGGCGTGTAATGAATGATATGAAGTGAGATGTAATGAGTGCTCCTTATCACAGGGCTTCACTTAACTTTGATGATAGACGTGGCTAATCATTCATTAAATCACCTAGTTTGTTTTTCACTAAATAGTGCTCCTTATCATTCATTAAATCACCTAGTTTGTTTTTCACTAAATAGTGCTCCTTATCCCAAGCATTCACTTAACTTTGATGATAGAAGTGGCTAATCATTCATTAAATCACCTGGTTTGTTTTTCACTAAATCACCTATCATAAATGTGGTAGGGAAGTGGGGTGTAATGAGTGCTCCTTATCTTAAGTCTTTTACTTTGATGAAAGACGTGGCTAATCATTCATTAAATCACTTAGTTTTTGAAGTATTTTTCACTAAATCACGTATCAAAAATGTGGTGGGAAAGTGGGGTGTAATAAGTAATGGGAAGTGGGTTGTAATGGGTGTTCATTATTTTAGTTTTTTTTTTTTATCTTTTTTTCTGACAAATTTTGCCCAAAATCTGGTCAAAAATTTTAAAACATGGATGAAATTGTATATTTTAGTAGTTTAGATTTTTTAGGGTTTTTTTGAAGGCGTGGAATAGATTTATGCATTCAAAAACAAAATTTAAATATTTAAATACAATTAGAGTTCCACCATAATTCAAATTTTAAGTATAATAAAACTTTTACTTCAATTTAAAGTAAATTAAAAAACAAAACTTTATATCACTGTTAATTCTAAATCAATCCAATTAAAAAACAATTTTTTCTAAATCAATCGAATGATAAAATCTAAACTTTCTAAGTTTTTATTTTTTCAACCACTTTTTTCGATCCATCTCTGAATCAAAGTTCCATATAAATCAGAATTCAAAATGTTTACTTCAATCTAAAGTGAATTAAAAAACAAAATTTATATAATTGTTAATTCTAAATCAATCCAATTAAAAAACAAAACTTTATATCACTGTTCATTCTAAATCAATCTAATAACAAAGTCTAAACGTTCTAAGTTTTTATCTTTTTCAATCATTTTTTTTGGATCCATCTGAATCAAAGTTCCATATAAATCAGAATTCAAAATGTTTACTTCAATCTAAAGTGAATTAAAAAACAAAATTTATATGACTGTTAGTTCTAAATCAATATAATTAAAAAACAAAACTTTATATGATTGTTCATTCTAAATCAATCCACTGACCAAGTCTAAACTTCTTAGGTTTTATCCTTTTTAACCACTTTTTTCGATCCATCTGAATCAAAGTTCCATACAAATCAAAATTCTGACTCAATCAAAGTTCCATACAAATCAAAAGTCTGAATACAAATCAAAAAGTCTGACTGGTTGAATTGTCATATCAAATTCCAACAAGGAAATCTGCTACAGGGTTAGATTTTAGTCACTTCGGATAAAACGGTCTCCGGATGGGGGCTGTATGCACATGACCGTTGCCGTTGGATTCAGTTATACCGTTCCACTAGGTTAGCAATGGATTATTATAAAGTCAGCTACTATTATTGACCGTTGAGGGAAATTTCCGACATTACCGTTGGTGTACGCGTATGGATATTTTCCACCGCGTAGTGAAAAGTTGAGAAGTATTGTAGCGCAAATTAAGGTTAATATTTTAATTTTTATAAAGGTTTCTGGTTGATAAAGTCCCTAGGACTCAACTTAAGGTTAATATTTTAATTTTTTATAAAGGTTTCTTGTCGATAAAGTCCATATAACTTAGCAAAAGTTGAGGGTCTAGGTGGGGGTACGTGTTATTTTATAGTGGAGGCCTAGTGGTTGCTTATCAACTCATGGCCCCTCATTGTGATTGAGGCCCCACGGGCACATGCACTCCACATGACGCCGCCGCTAAGGCTATTAGGCATATTCCTAGTTTTTTATTTCTAAAGATCAGATCCATGGTCCTGGCTCCCAAATTGATTTTATCATTTTTTTTTTTCATTAGGGTTTTTGTTTTATTCATAGCATTAGATTCGATTCCTTTAAGTATAATTAGGACTCATGATTTACCAAGTTGATTCCAATTCGAGTTCATTGTTGGTGTTTGTTGGTAGGGTAGATATATCAACTCATCGATGAACTAGAGGTGATCATATTATATGCTTTGTGTTTGATGAGATTTCATGAATCTCTTTGTGATATTTTTTTGGAGAACTTTATAGGTGTATGATTGAGGGAACTCAAAGTATTGATGAGCTAAAGTTGATCATAGTAAGAATCTTAGTTGTCATTTATCGTTATTTGTTTTTTAGGGTTTTCATTTCCATTCTTTTATTGTTGATGACATTAATAATAATAATAATAAGAAGAAGAATCTATTTTTGAGGTCACGACCAAGCCAAACATCAAATTGGTGCATGAGAATCCCTTGTTTGTGGGATAATGGACCCCCTCTGCCCAACGATTTCACTGGTAAAGTTTATAGAGGTATACATACCCTAGCCCCTCTGGATTTGAGCTTGTGACCTCTTAGGAGGAAACACAAGTTCTTAACCATTAGGCCCATTCTAGCTATATCTCCAAAGGTAATGATGTATTTATGATGGATCTCCAAAGGTAACGATATATTTTGGGATCTTTATGTGATACTCATACGCTGGAGGGAAATTTGAAAAAGAAAAAAATCATGGCTTTCAACATCTCCAAGTAAGAGGTAAACCAATTGAATCTCACATACGAAGTTGACAAGGTTGAGATGGTCACATCATACAAATATCTAAGGGTACAATTTTATGGACTGTGCTTTAATTTGAAACTAATGACAAAATCTAAACTGAGCAAGGTTGCATGACACTCACCACCCTTGAGAAGAAGTACTTCCAACTTCAATTTCAGGGGATTTGAATGAAGATCTTCCTCTTTCACTCATTGGCCACACCTAGACTCTCCTATATGGGTTGGAGTTTTAGGGACCATACTTTTAAGCAACAAATTGTAGCTTGATAAAGAGGGTACTTGTTTCAATGTTGTGTAAGCACATTTGTGCCAATATATTAGTGCCTCAAGCATCATTCTTCCAAAGTTTTGTACTACCACACTCATTGCTTCAGTGATATTTTAGATGGTGACTAAGATACACAAGAAACTCCCAGTTTGTTCCCCTTAGGTATCCATATATAACATTAATTTCCTCTATGCAATAAGGGAAAGGTGGGATGGACTCTTGCTAGTATATTAAAACCTCGTCATTGGTTCATCTAGTTATTCTTGATATTGTTAGACTACCTCCACACACGTTCCCTATGAATGCTCTAGAGAGCTCTCCAAGAGAGAGACAAGCAAGGGAATTTAGGGTGAGAATTATAAAGCCTACCTTTGGTCCACATGCTTAGATCTCATAACATTGTTTTCCTCAAAGTTCCATTGCTACTCTAGTTTTACTTCACTCTAGGGATAGATTCATCAAACCTCCATGATACACCAAACTCTAGTTGCCTTGCAATATGGCAGTTCCTCTAGCACAACTCAAACTATGTTCTGATCGACTTTCCATTAACATAAGCCATCATATTCTTTGGGACCATTGTAGCTATTAGATTTATTGCTTAAAGTTTGAGACCGATGATCATTTTGTATTCAATTGCTCCCCTATTATGAGATCATAGTGTGGTTTTACTATGTCTTCAGGGACTCACATGGCGCTTTCTAGAATTTCATGGATTATGTGGACCAAAGATGCTAAGCCATTTATTTCACAAAGTGGTCGACCTATATCAATAAATTTCCGAAGACAAGTCATCCAAACTAACTTGCCCCAGATTGATTACTTCATTCTTCAAGCATTCTCACAACGTGAGTAAGAAGAAACCCTCTCACCAACATCTTCATCCAAATAAGTACATAAAATGTCACATATCCATATATACAATTGACCTCATGCCACAACACACTTTTACCTGACCTTAAATATCATAAAACTTTATCCAATAAAACAAAATTATTTTCTTTCTTCTCACCAATTTTTTTCATGTTTGACATTTTAATATATTGATTCTTCCGGACTTTTCTTATTTTATATTCTTTATAATTCATGAAATTATATTCGCATTCTTTATGTCCTCGCATCAATATAATTTAAATTTATATTCCTACTTCTCCTCCTCTTGTTATGCTTAGATAACTTTTCAATAACATGACATTTAGTAAACATCAATATATAATTTAATTTCAAAATCACCCTTCTCACTGAAGCTTAATGTTAAGGGGAAAATACAATACTGTGACGGGTGGCCATAGTTGTAAAGAGAATGGAGCAAACAAAGAGCCTCGGTAGCACACATGTTGTTACCTAATTCATTTGTCGGGGGGGTTCACACCCGGGGGATGACGACGCGTAATATATTATTAATAAAGTGGGGTTTTAATATTCGTGGAAGAGATGAGTGGGTACACTAGGTGGACCCACATATCATCACAAAGTTGGTATAGCCGCTAAACAAACTCAAATTCATACAATTTTAAAACGCGTGACTCATAGGGTATGCGGTGGCAACATTGATAATAATAATAATATATTGCAAATTATGGTGATGGAACTCATCCTCATTCAACTCAAGACAAAAGGCCCACTATTCTCATCATTTAACACCTGGCTACTCTTTTACATTATTTTTTAAAAATAAATTATATATTCGATTGAATAATTATATGGAATAATTCAATTTGATTTTGTATATATTTTTTAAAATTTAAATTAATAAATTAATAGAATTAAAATTAATTATAAAATTTAAATTATAAATATTTAATTAAATTTTTTTTTATCTTACATATTATTTTAAAAAAAATTAAAACAAAATATATATATATATATATATATATATATATATTAATTTAATCTCTTCAATATATAAAAGAAAAATAATTATATTATAATAGACATTTAGACATTTTAAACTTGATCTCTTTAATGGAATATAATCACATATTCACTCCAAAGAAAGTGAATATAGAGAAAAGAAAGAAAATGATGGTATTATAATAGGCATTTCAAACTTAACATCTTCAATGAAATATAATCACATATTCATTCTAAAGAAAGTGATTGATATGTATATAGGGAAAGAAAGCGATTTTTTTTAAAGGGATTGGGGAGGTTGAGTGTTCAACAAGAAATTTCATGGTAATCAATATTTGACTAAGCAGAGAAAGAGCTAAAATGTCATTCATACTATTTTTCTCATAAACTTAACATTAATTGAAGAAATTGTAATAGCATCTTATATGTGTTGTTATGAATAATTATTTATGAAAGATAAACTTTGATCTATATTGTTGAGTAAGTGATTAGAGATTTCAATATATTGTTGAGTAGGTCATTAGAGATTTCTTTGTTGAAATAGATAGATAGGAGGTTTAAAGTTGTTATCAACTTTTAACTTTTATTAAATAAAGTTGACACATTGCTTAATTGGTTTAAATAAATATGATATTCCTAATAAACAACATCCACAAGTTTTGATATGTAATGTAAGAACCCCTAAATCGTCTCTTTCTTAACAACTTTACTTCAATTTGTCCACCATCACCTATAAGAAATTGAATGTGACACCAAAACACATAAAAAAAACTAGTTAATTCCAATGGATAATATCAATGCTTACAACATTTTAATCTTTGAAACATTCCAAATTCAAGGTCTATTATTCCAATCACATCTCAATTGTCTTAAATGTAGACATGAAAGAGAACTCATAACTTCTATGACAGGGAAGGTATACCTCATGACAACAACTTTTATAGTATCCTAAACCAATGATTATCATGAAGATCAATCTCAACAAAATTGAAAAAGATATTATTGACTAAATTCAATGACTTAACTTCAAATTAATCCTTGTATTCATGACATCTACCCTTAATTGTACATGGCACACATAGTACTAGACACACTCTTCATAGACATTATTTAACATACTTTATAGTATATACTAATAAATCATATGCAATATAACTATTACTCTATATTCCTTTTTATCAATTCCAATTACAACATTTTTTTATACATTATTTATATAATCTTACATATTTTATTATATTTTTTATACTATGCAATATAACTACTACTCTATATTTCTTTTTTATCAATGCCAATTACAACATTTTTTTTTGTGTGGTTAGTATTTTTAAATTTAACAAATTACATACTAAACAATTATGTATTCTATATTTCTTTTTTATCATTTCTTTTTATCAAAACCAATTACAACATTTTTTTGTGTAGTTAGTATCTTTAAATTTAACAAATTACATGCTAAACAGTTAGGTATATCAGATTATAATTATTTTAGTATTAAACAAATATAATGTTGATGTAATATCTTGTCTTTTTCCTACTATAAGGGATAAAATTTAATTAATTAAATTATATTCATAATATAATAATAACCATTAACTTAAAAAAAATAATAATATATATTTACAATTATAATATGTTACATCCGAGTTAGGTTATTTAAGTTATATGATAAGGATTGAACAAGACAATGTGGATTCCAAGTCAAAGTTACTCACCCAAAATCAGTGCATGGGTCCAAGTGTACATTATAGAACTTCCATCTTAATCATTTACAAACCTAAGAAAAAACACATAGAGACATCATTATATTATTGAATGAATGGAATCTGTACCCTACATTCCTATTTTATTGGTGGACCAATACAATCTCCATTTATGTTGTCGTAACTGTAGTATTAAAATATTGGGTTTAGGCTAAACAAGTGAAAGTGTGTATACTAGTGGAGCATCGAGTTGTGCCTCTTGACATGTGTTTAGTTGTGAGATCATAACTATAATCATAGATACTTTAATCATACTTTGGAAAAGATAATTGATAAAATATGAAACAATCTTCTATGGCTAGCTTTCAAAACACAGAGAGAAGTGTAATATAATATAATGCAGGTTAATGTTTTATACAATTATATTATTATAACATACGAGTCTAATGCATCCAAAAAGGGTTATATATATATANTTTCAAAGGTGTTAAAATGTATTTTGATTTTATAAATATTTTTTAAAATAATCATAAAGAAAATTAATATGGATTTTGATCATTTTAATTATGTATAAAATAAATATAATTTATAAAAAAATTGTATATTTTAGTTTAAAATATTTTATAATGTGTTATTTTTTTTAAAATAAAATTGAAATAATAAGATCACTAAAAATTTTAAATATTATAATGACAGATTCATCTACACTCCACTACATGGGAGAAGAAATATTGAGATATGCAAAATCCTTTTATTTACAAATTATAGCCTCCATCTTGAGATGCATTTTTATTTTTATTTTTTCCTTCTAAAAACATGTTTTTCTTAATAATGAGTTAATGGTAAGTCGAAATGGGGAGAGTAAACACTTACACGCACTAAAGAATGTGTTGAGTGTTCTATTCAATTAATGTAATATAATATATATAAATACATGAGTCTTCTCTCAAGATAGACAAACTATCTTGATCATGCAATCTACTCAGTTGAGTGGATATTTCAACCTCACACCATTCTAGTAAGAATTTGGTTGGAGAGAATCTCTCACATCCAACTAGTTTCAACAACCTCCTACAAACTAGGAACAAACTCTCTACATAGATACCAACTCTACCTAATATTGACCAACAACCACATATGTAGGAGTTATAAGTAGGAGTTACATATTCCAACACTCCCCCTAAACAATTCTACTTGTCTTATTTTTTGTTAGCTGAGGTCTTCATCAACATCTCATCCTCTACAGTACATGATCCAAGTGGATATTGGTGGCCACCCACCTATTCCAATTGGCTCCTTTTGATAGTTTTAGTTCAACACGTTCTTCTGTAATTCTTTGTAATTGTGAGTTCTATACTTTTGAGGCTGTCTGAAGCCCTACAAAGCTTCCAGGTGGATATTGGTGGCCACCCATCTATTCCAACTGGCTAATTTTGGAATTTTTCATGTCAGTACATCTTTTTGTACTTCCAGTGCCATTTTGGGGCTCTAAACAATGTTTTTTTGGCTTGCCACGATCAAACTATAAACGGAGTTAGAGTTTGACAACATAATGTGTAGTTATCGAAAATACCTTTCCAATAGGCTATCATGTGCCTAAAACATAGGTCGTATGCAAAAGTTACAACCCCAGGAAGTTGAGGTACCAACTTACCCATCAGGGTCCACATTACTTTTGGTGTTTCATCTCCTAGGGTTAGGTTTTTGGATGTCTAGGGTTTTGGCATTCATGAGTAATGTTAAAAAGGCCTATGGAGCCTCATTGTAATCATTTTTCTTAGACGGATGCACGTAGCAGCCACGTCTCTTATCAGAGATAACTACCACCATTCAAACAAGTTTTTTTCAGTTCTGCAGTTTTACAGTTTCGGCCTATTTCATCTATTCAATATAAGTTATTGTTTACTGGATATCTATTGTTGTTCTCTGTATCTCTGTGCTATTGTATTCAGTCTATTATTTATTTCATTCTGCTCATAAATTTGGATCAATGGTATCCGAGCGACCTGCTCTTCATTTATTTTTCTTTGTGCATGTCCCCGATAAGATCTGGGTACAAGAAGTTGGGACTCGAACCAGTCAAGCCTTTGCAAGATCAACTGCGCCAAGCTTGACCACAACTCATGGGGGATGAGAAGAAAGATGATGGAGCATGAGATCATTTTAAATTGCTTCTCGAGGAAGCCCTTGTGCGACAACAAAATGGAATGATGGAAAATTTTGCACAGATCCTTCGGTGGCTGCCCACAGGAAACACATCTTCATCAAGGGACCATGCAACCCCCTTCAAGGTACAAGTAAATTTTGAAGGACTGATAGATGTGGATGTTGTAGATAAATGGTTGAATTTGCTTGAAGGGTATTTTTTGGTCCACAATTTTTCCAATAGGGAAAATATTACTTTTTCACTCCTCAAGGTCGTCCCCCATGTTAAGGACCGGAGGGATACTTACTCTGAGAAAAGGGTCATAGAGGAATCTGCAATATTTGCAGTCGCCCCCACATGGGATTCTTTCAGGGATGCCATTAAATAACAATACTACCCTATTGGAAGCTACGAAGGCCAGTACATAAGATGGACCACCCTGTGTCAAGAAAGGGACCAAATAATACCATATTTCACCAATATTTTCCATACCCTACGCACCAAATTGGGTATCAAAGACTCTAAATGACAATTGGTGCTGAAATATTGCGGCTATATGCAATTTATAGAATTTATGGACATCGCATCATTGGGTACGACTTATAGATTTGTTGTCAAGATTGAGAAGAAATTTAAGCATAAGAGGAGAGAGTTTGGATCTACAAACTCCTCACAGTTGAAGCAGAACAAAGGCAACCCCAACCCATAAAACAAGGGACAGAGAAAAGATGGTCACTCTTAGGAAAACTAGTCCAAGCCGCAACACAAGAAGGGTAATGAGAAGTCGAAGAAGGACACGGGAAAGTGGTGTGAATACCATGAAATCCCTTGACACAACATCGAAGAATGTCGCTCCAAGTAGCCACTGGTGGTCAAGATGAAAGATTTCGAATCAGAGGCATATTCTGACTCCGAATCAAATCCAGAAGGAGGGAAGCAGATTATCAATTTTGAACCCAACGCCATTGTCGCTACCACCAAATTCCAGCCAAGCGAACCAGAAGAACCAAAGGAAGGGGAATGCCTTTGTCACTCACAGATGTGGGTAAAGGGGGCTTTGCTTCATTTCATTGTCAATAGCGGAAGTCAGAAGAACCTAATCTCAACAGAGGTCGTCAAACAGTTGGACCTGTTGATGACACCGCACCTGCAACCCTACACCATCAGTTGGCTTCGCCAAGGAAGAGATGTTCGCGTCAACCAACAGTGTCGTCTACCCTATGGCATCAATCCCTTCAACGATGAGGTATTGTGTGATTTTCTCCCCTTGAAGTTTGTGATGTTCTTTTAAGACAACCATATTTGCGTAAGTGACATGTTGTGTATGAGTCTATACCCCATAGTGTTATTATTACTTTGGGTAGGCAATTGTACATGATACCAGAGGTAGCGCCACCTACCGCTATTTCTTTAATCTATGCTAAGAAATGCAGTAAGGTCATTTCATAGACCGAGAAGTTTATCTTCTTTATGATTTGTGCTCAAAGTAAGCAGAAGGTCACCACCACATTCATGACCTCTACACATAGCCTCTCTTTGCAACATAAGTAAGTGCAAGGAATCATGGAAGAGTACAAAGACATCTTCTCCTCACCCACTGGGGTACCGACACACTGCCAAGTCAAGCATCCAATTGATATAACCCTCGGTGCACCTCTTCCTAAAGGACCATTTTATCATCTCTTGTCGATGGAAAATGACGAAATCAAGCGTCATATCCAAGAGCTTCTTCAAAAGGGGCACATTAGACCCAAATCCTCCCCTTGTGGAAGCATGATTGTACTGGTGTAGAAGAAAGACAGGACATGGCGAATCTGCATTTATTATAGAGCATTAAACAAAAGCACAGTTAGGAACTGATACCCAATTCCCCAAATTGATGACCTTCTTGACCAACTCAAGGGGGCCAAGTTCTTCAGCAATATTGACCTAAAGTTTGGCTACCACCAGGTTACCATTGAACTGACTGATGTATGGAAGGCAACTTTCAAATCTAAAGAAGGTTTATTCGAATGGTTGGTCATTCCCTTTGGCCTAACAAATGCACCAACAACTTTCATGAGGTTGATGGATGATGTATTGAGACCCTTCACCAACTATTTTGTGGTGGTATTTCTGGATGACATACTCATCTTCAACATAACTTGGGAGGAGTACATGCATCATATTCAATAGGTTTTGAGCACTCTACAGAAACACAAGCTATATGCTAACTTGGAAAAATGCTCCTTTGGCATGAACATGGTCCAATACTTGGGCTACATTGTTGATGAACATGGGGTACATGTGGATCCATATAAGATCCAAGTCATCCCTGAATGGCCAACCCCGACCACACTAATGGAGCTTTAGATCTTCTTGGGACTTGCCAACTTCTATCGACGGTTCATGTTGGGATTCTCCCATATTGCATTTTCCCTTAGCCAAGTGACCAAGGGTGGTGGAAAGGAAAAGTTTGTGTGGGGGAAGGCACAACAACGAGAATTTGATGATCTAAAGCATCACTTATGCTCAACTCTAGTACTCTCCTTACTGGATCTGCAACAACCATTCAAGATTGAGATTGATGCATCAGACTATGTTGTAGGCGCAGTTCTCACTCAACACAGTCATCCAGTAGAATACCATAGTAAGACACTCTAAGATATTGTCCGAAAATACCCCACCTATGACAAGGAAATGTATTCCATTGTACAAGCATGTCGTCAATGGAAACATTACATTCTTGGAAAGGAGACAATCATCCACATTGATCACAAGCCTCTACAGTTCATACAGAAATAGGGGAAGTTGCAAAACGATTGCCATCAGAAGTGGTCCACATACCTACAACAGTTCCATCTCAACATCAAGTATACGACAGGGAACACAAATCATGTCGTTGTCTTCCTCAGTCGACCTCTCGTGGCTGCACTCACCACCGTKCTCCATTCCCATGGGCATGAAGCATTTGAGTGGCCCCAAATTTATCAACAAGATCCTGACTTYGCCACCATCTATCATCTCTTGGGTACAAGCATGGATGTCATTGATTTTCACATTCAGGACAGATTGTTATGCCATCTGGGCCACCTCTGTGTTTTTGCAAGCGAGTGTCCAAAGTGATTTGGGAGGCTCACTATAGTTGGATGGCATGAAATTTTGGTGTGGAGAAAACGATGGACGTTCTACATAAACATTTTTATTGGAAAAAAACTTCGACAGGACGTTAGCAAGTATATCATATCTTGCACTACCTATGCCATTTCCAAGCCAACCATCAAGAAGCAAGGCTTATACACCCGTCTTCCTACTCCTGAGAGGCCTTGGGGATCCATCTCAATGGATTACATGTTTGGTCTTCCATACACTAAGAAAGGAAATTATTGTGTATTTGTGGTGGTTGATTGGTTTTCAAAGATGGCCATTCTCACTGCCTGCAAGAAGAGTGTCACAATGATAGATACTRCCAAGATCTRATTCGAACGAGTGTGGGTCCATTTTGGGATACCACAAACCATCATATCCAATTGGGACAACGGGTTCCTCAACACATTTTGGTTGAGTCTTTGGTCACTGTTGGACACCAAGCTCACTAAATTCACTGCCTTCCACCCTCAAACCAATGGCCAAGCATAGGTCATCAATAAGATGATTGTGCACATTCTGTGCATGTATAACTCTAAGCATCCACATACATGGGATGAGAGTATTACCTATGTTCAATGCAGCTACAACATTTCTCTCTATAGGTCCAATGACCATAGCCCATTTCAGGTGTGGCTGGGATTCCAACCCTTAGGTCCCATTGATGTTGCACTACCTCTTGCAACCACACATATAGAATATTCGCATGTTCAGTATGAGGTCGACAAATCCACTAGATTCATTGTGTAGATTCAACACATTCACCAGCATGTCCATGAGATTTTGAAGAAATCCAATGCTAAGTACAAGAAGAGCCATGATCAACATCAGGTACCGCGCAAGTTTCACGTGGGAGACAAGGTCCGGTTACATTTGTAGAAAGAACGCTTTATGGGGCTCCATCGGAAACTCCATCCACTTCTCTATGGGAATTACACTATCACTAAGGTCGTGGGAGACAATGCTTTTGAGCTCAACACTCCCCCCTTCCTTGGCTTGCACCCAATGTTCAATATGGACCTCCTCTGACCTTATTTTCCACAATTATTGGACACCTCAGAGATCACATAATAGTTGACACCAACAGAGCTCAACCCTAACTTCATGGAACAAGCATCCACTGATCAGATATTAGACACGCAAGTCAAGAGAACTTGCCAGCAGACGATCCAACTTTATCTAGTTGTCAAGGTAGGGAAGCTCCTGCACCAAGGAAAATGGCTCAACTAGGGCCAAATTCAGTAGAAATTTCCTCACCTAATGGGGGTACTCAATGGAATGTAGACCATTGCTTCCTAATGGGGGAGGAATGATCCGGGTGGATATTAGTGTCCACACACCTATTCGAACTGGCTCCTTTTGACAGTTTTAGTTCAACACGTTCTTCTGTAATTCTTTGTAATTGTGGGTTCTACACTTTCATGGATATTTGAAGCCCTACACATCTTCTAGGTGGATATTGGTGGCTGCACACCTAATCCAACTGGATTATTTTGGAAGTTTTCACGTCAATACATCTTTTTTTACTTCCAAGGTTGTCTTGGGGCCCTAAACAGTGTTTTTTTTGGCTTGTCATAGTCAAAATGTAAATGGAGTTAGAGTTTGACAACATAATGTGTAGTTATTGAAAAGACCTTTCCAATGGGCTATCACATGCCTAAAACAAAGGTCGTATGCAAAAGTTACAACCCTGGGAAGTTGAGGTACCAACTTACCCATCGGGGCCCACATAACTTTTGGCGTTTCATCTCCTAGGGTTAGGTTTTTGGATGTCTATGGTTTTGGAATTCATGAGTAATCTTAAAAAGGCCTATGGAGCCTCATTGTAATCATTCTGCTCATATGGATGTGCGTAGCAGCCACATCTCTTCTTAGAGATAGCTACCACCATTCAAGCAAGTTGTTTTCAGTTCTGCAGTTTTACAGTTTCAACCTATTTCATTTATTCAATAGAAGTTATTGTTCATTGGATATTTTTTTTTGTTCTCTATATCTCTGTGTAATTGTATTCAGTTTGTTATTTATTTTGTTCCGCTCATAAATCTTGATCAGTACATGCTCCTCTAATCAACAAAGTCTATCTTTGGTCCATCCTGGAACTTTCATCTTGTACCTCAATCATAAAAACATCACCAAACTATCAATGTCCATATAAAGAAACAACCATCCACCAACATACATGGGTAATCAACCGTTGTAACCATCGATCTAATAGGATGTCCCTTCATGTACATGGTTCATTCAATATGTTGATGAACTTCCCCTTAATCTAGAACTTCACCTCCTAGAGTCTAAAACAAATAACATGGTACAATATCCATGGTTTTAAATATCTCCACCATAGATGCTATTGCATTATAGTAGAGAAGTTGTCCAAGTCATCAGGGACACATAACAAAGTAGTAAGAATGTATATCTAGGTCTTACAACAATATTCCCTTTACATGTTACATACATAAATATAGGTACATACATTACATACTCCACTCATGAACATACAATGTACAAACTCAAACTTTTCAAGGACCACTACATAGAATAAAAAACATGACATCATAGACTTGCTTACAACTACAAAGTGCGATTCACATTACAATATGGTCAACACACCTCACAAATTTTACCTCGTTTTGCCTTATTTGTCCATCATTATCCAATCTTTGTTGCCGTCACAACCAATCTCCACTGTTGTCATAAGAAATTCCATTAGTTTCAAAGAAATCTCTATTGCCACAAGACTTCCATAGTCATCTGCTTCCTTTGAATAAAAGTCAAAAGAATTCTTTGATGTAACATCTCTATCATTGTCCTTCTTTCTGCAATCTTAAACATTTTTTCCAATAAATTCTAGTGCAACTGATGCACCCATTCTTTGTTGACACCTATCCATGTCCTTCCTAGTTCAATCTCTTGACATCACCCATAGTGCACATCCAACTCTGAGTGTTCATGACTCCATATATGGTTGTATATGTTGAGATTTGGGTACCTTGGAAAGTGGTTCCCTTGTGTTTGTGAGTCTCTAAACACAAAGGGGGAGACTATTACCCTTATTACTTTACGTTATGTTCTAATTTCACTTTGACCTAGGAGTTTAAGTCAAAATTGAAATATGTCACTTAAGTCATTAAAGTGACATTTAATTCACTTTGTGGGTGAGTTAAAGGACATGATGCAAACTAAGGAATGTGGGTTTCCTAAGTGAGATTTTTGGATTAAATCTCACCCATTGATTAGACATGGATAGATTGGATCTAGGCCATTAATCTTTTAGGGCTTGGACAAAGAGAGGCTAAAGGAGGGAAAAGGGTAATGAAGAGGCTCATTCTTCACTTGAGAGATTTGAGAGGAGAGGAGGAAAATGGAGAAGCTCTTGGGCACATTTCTTGAGGAGGAGAGGGCGCATGAGGTCAAGGATTGAGGAGGAGCCATATCTTGGTACTAGCTTGCATGGAGAGTCTACCATGGAGGCATGGGCTATATCTTGATTAGGGGTGCATTCATCTTCTAGAGGGGCACATTAGCTTGTGGAGGGGCACATTCTTGAGAGGAGAGGTACATCAAGCTAGAGGATAGACTCACCTTGTAGATGAGACATGCTTGATGAGGAGAGGTTCACTCTAGAGGAGTGGAGGGCACAAGGCAAGTGAGGGTGCACTCTATTGTGAGGTTTTTTCTAGAGGAGGGGTGCACTTAGGCTTAGTGCGCACCTAGCCTTGGAGGGAAGCATTCTTGAGAGGAGAGCGCAAGACTAAGGGAAAGGAAAAGGAAAGGTAAGGTTCAAGGTTCAAGCAAAGGTAAAAGGCAAGGCAAGGCACAAGGA
Organism: Picea engelmannii; assembly: GCA_009831015.1. NCBI lineage: Eukaryota > Viridiplantae > Streptophyta > Pinopsida > Pinales > Pinaceae > Picea > Picea engelmannii. Next base: position 740,902 of record ML781522.1, on the reverse strand, counting down.
AAGAGGGCCAAGAGTTAGCAAAGAAAGAAGGACGCACCAAGGAAAAGGGTGCCTAGCTTCAAATGGATAACATGCACATATTCATATTCAAGGGACTCCAAAGCATCTAAGATGGGTTTCTATTGTACCACGTTCACTTGTGTATGTTTTCCTTGTTCTACATTTTTCTTTGAGATCTTCTATATACATCGATCTCCAAATTGGTTTTCCCAGGGGTGGGGGGGGGGGTGGGTGGTGTTATCCAAGGTCATGTTGACCAAAAAATCATGTGTCCATTTTCATGCATGCTTAGATGCGTAGATCAACATTTAGAGTTGTAAAGATCGTGAGGAGTGTTATTTGTTTTGATTATATTTCATGTGCTAACATTGGGTTATGAAAAAACTTGCAGGGGCACCTCAAAAGAACACTTAACCAGTACAAATTGTGAGCAAAAAGTACTTGGGTGACTAATTATTCACTAAGTCATTTTAGCCTAAAGTGGCTAATTATTCACTAAGTGGGTGAATGAGGAGACATAAAGTGAACTTACGGAACTTAACCCAAATTGGGTTTTGAGTTGACATTCTTTTGAGAGATCTCAACCATTGATTAGGGATGGATTGGGATGATCCTAGCCATCCACATTTAGGTTTCCTTATGGATTGATCAAGGAGGGAACAAGGGGAAAAGAGAGGCTCATTCCTTTGTTTGTTCACCAAGAGAGCTGGGAGAGGAGCAAAGAGTGTTATTTGTTTTGAGTACATTACATGTGCTAACATTGGGTTACAAAAACACTTACAAGGGAACCTCAAAAGAGTACTTAACCATCAAAATTTATGAGCAGAAAGTACCTGACTGTTTGTTGTCCTAAAACAACAACAAATGACAGTTTTGAAGTTTAAACTTAGAGCCAAAGTTCAGGTCAAAGACATAACTAATTTGGAAGCCTCATAGTACCTCAGTTTTCTTCATGGTATCAGAGCCCTTGGTGGCAAAGACTTGTTGATTTCTAGAGAATTCAGTGGGTAGTTTCTTGATAGCTTGTTCGTAGATTTTTGGGACAACTTGTTGACAGTTTTGTTGGACATCTTTTTGGCTGATTTGTTGGATAGTTGTAGTGTAATATCCCAAGGACGTGCCCCAATTATATTATGTATTGTAATCATGTTTATAGGTTGGTGAGCCAAGTGTATATAAGCTGGTGGGCTTATGTGTTATTTAGGCCGAAGAGCCTAGGTGTTAAAGGCCAAAAGCCTGATTTTTGTATATGTAATTATGCAAATCATTAATAAAATATAAACATCGCTGTGTGCCGACCGACCACGAAGAAAGAGTGATGGGGGACTAAGCTTCCACAAGGCTAGGTAAGGGAGAGGGGGATGAAAGGTTGTAAGAGGGGCTAAGCTTGAGGGATTAATTCCTTGAATAATAATTTATTATTATTCCAAAGTGGTGTGAACGGTATATTTTAATCCTAAGTTCCTGGAAAAGGGAACACATACTTGATGGAGTGCATGTAGCTTCATGGGCGACATGTGTCAGCCCAGGAACATGTAATTTAACCCAAGAATTGAGTCGTGATGGGGGTTCGTTCTCCATTCTTGCATCCGTTGTCTGAACCGTGTTGCCTCTACGTCTGATCTCTGCATACCCTCATGCAACATTGAAACTAGAAAACCATGATGCTTTCCTAGGAAGCCAACACATTCTCCGTCTGAACCGTTTGAGTCTACATCTTATCTCTGCATACCCTCATGCAGTGCTGAAACCAGAAAACCATGATGCTTTCCTAGGAAGCCAACACTTCCTCTGTCTGAACCGTTTGAGTCTGCATCTGATCTTTGCATACACTCACGCAACACTGAAACCAGAAAACCGTGATGCTTTTCTGGGAAACCAACGCATCCTCCGTCTGAACCGTTTGAGTCCGCGTTCGATCTCTGTGTTGATTCCCTGTCATGCACCCTGAAAACCAGTGGAAAACCCGTGGACTGATCCGTGTCTCCTGTGTGTCCTATGAACCCTTATCCACACTGCAAATCCGATTTCGTGCTTAACCGTTTGGGTTGTTGTCTTCTATGATACTTGAGCATACTGTAATTGTCTATGTCGTTTGTGTTAGAATTGCGGGATATTGTGGCGATGCGGTCCCTTGGTTGAGTGTTAACTATTGCCGTCATTTGTTCCTTGTTGAGCCTTACTGTTGTCCTCCTTGTGCTGGAATGGAGCTAAAGAAGCAGGTTGTCAGGCCTGTGTGCAACACTCTCTCCAAGTGAGAGAGGTGGTTGTGGTTAAAGAAGCAGTTTGTTAAGCCTGTGAGCGACTCTCTCCAGGTGCACGGAGGAAGTGAGAACTCCTTTAAGGGGTCCTGTAGCTGCCACAAAACTTGGAGAATTCTGGTTCGACCTGTTGTTGAAGCCCAAGGCAAGGGAGGTTTAGCAACTGAAGGACTGTCAGATGTGACAATGAAGGTGTATACTCCTGGAGTGGGACATGCATGTGGGGAATGAGAGTCTGTGAGCAGTGGGCATAAGTGGATCCTGGGAGAGAATCCATCCTCATAAACTGTGTGTCTTCCTGTTGACCTTGCCTAGCCTAGGATTCCCTTTCCCAGTGGATCTTAGTCCCAGCTCGGGGGTGACCTACTGATGAGAGTGATGAGCAACGCGGTCTAAGGTTGGGAGGTTCGTGGAAGGTCTGCACGTAGTTGGTGGTGTTATTCCAGTTAAAAGATAAGTATTAATTCTGTACCTAATTTATATGTGATGCATGTCTATGTCTTTTAAATGTATCATGTATTCTGTTGCAATTATGAATTACTGTTAATTCCATTATTTCTATATGTTAGCATTTATCCTGTGATTACTCTGTATTGTTTGGTTAAATTTCATTAAATATGCATGTTATATATATATGAATGAGATTGTTCCACGTAGTAGCATTGCCCGGTAGTGGAGTTGATGGTCGGGGACATTAGATGTAGGACTATTTTGGACATTTGTGGATAGCCTCTTATCACACCTGTGTGGACAGGAATGAGTCTAAGTTGGAAAACCTCTTTTCATCCTTGTTTTGTTAGGAGTGAGGTTGTAGTTGGACTGCCTCTTTTCACACCTGTGTTGACAAGAGTGAGGCAATACTCTTGTGTATTTTTAGCATCAGTGTCATCTTTAGTGGACAACCATGTCGATGTCCTAGATGCGAGAAGAGGATAGGATAGATAGAGCTAGCAACCAGTCCCCTTGGAAGACTAGGATCATCTTTTTCATGGAGGATCTTGAACTATGGGATATAGTTCAAGCTCCCATTTTTCTTCCTCCCATCATTTCTCCCTTGTTGGTGGTAGAGTTCAGGAAGAGGAACAACAAGGAGAAGAGGACTATTTTTGATGCTGTGAGGGACCACATCATACCCCATTTGACTAGGAAAGACTATGCCTTTGAGATATGGGCCCCATTGTTCAAGCTTTACCAAAGTCCCAATTAGAACTGGAAGATGGTTATGTAGGACAAGTTCAGGAGCCTTCAAATGATCGATTTCAAGACAGTTACATCATACCTTGGAAGATTTACATAGATTCGAGATGAGTTGGCCGCAGTTAGGGAGATTGTGGATCTTTAATTCTTGGTGAGGACAAATTTGATCATCTTTTCCAAACCTTGGGGTTCATTTGTACAAGGCATTGTAGCTCGGGAGGTCATGCCTACCTAGGAGAGACTTTGGGATGAATTTGTATAGGAGGAGATGAGATGCAACTCAAGATATTTAGGACAACAATGTACTTCAGAGGATGATGAGGATATTTCTCTATGTACTAAGGGAAATAAGAATACTGATAGAGGTGGTAGATAGGGTCCCAAGGGAGGGGCCAAAACACAACAGAGTGGCGGTGGGAAAGAGAGAGACATGAGCATAGTGAGATTATTTTCTTGTGGAGAGATGGGTCACTATGCAGGAAAATGTCCCAAGAAGAAGAAGAAGAAGAAAAAGAAGAAGAAGAAGTAATAGGATGGTACTGCAATGACAACATAGGAGGAGGAGTTTATTGCTCAGTTTGTGAGGGAGTGTGTGTTCGTCAGTTGTTTTTTTTCAGTTGATACACCATCCAATGGTAGGTGGGGAGATAGAGTTGAGGAGGACCTATTGACTTAGAGTAATGATTCATAGGGAGATTAGACTCAATTTTAGAGGACACCATCTTTATGGGTGTTTGGTCCACCTGAGACAACTTCAATTTCAGAGTTTTTGAGCAGACAAAGTGTTGGTGCAGGGGATTTAGAGCATCAAATATTTATGAGGAGGAGGATCATGGAACCACAGAGGCTTGAGCCTCACTTTGCTATGGAGACAATAAGATCAAGGTCAGGTTCCACTTAAGGTGGAAGTCACTTGGTGAGAGGCCAAGTTGAGGATCTTAGTGAGATGCCAAGATCTAGATACTCTTGGTGAGATGCCAAGAGGGGGATACTCTTGGTGAGGTTCCAAGAGGTGAGACTCTTGGTGAGATTCCAATAGATGTGATTCTTGGTGAGATGCCAAGAGTAGTGACTATTGATGAGATGCCAAGGTTGAGATCTTTGGTGTGATGCCAAGATCTAGGTGATCTTGGATAGGTGGAGATGCACTTCCATATATAGATCACACAGGTTGATCATATATGTGTCAATGACCACTTTTGATGATCAAGGTACAACCATACTCACCAAGTATTTACCAGAAGGAAACCATGTCCACTGCAAGGATGAGATTGGGGGTGAATGGCACTTTCCTCGGTAAGAGGGAGTGTTGAGATTTCGGTACCTTGAAAATTGGCCACCTTGTGGTTTTGGGCCTCTAACCACAAGAGGTAAATGTTTTTTACCATTTTCCCATGTACTTTATGTTTTATTTCACTTTGAATTAGGAGATTTAAGTCAAAAGTGAAATTTAGTCATTTTAGCCTAAAGTGACTAATTATTCACCAAGTGGGTGATTGAGGGGACATATAGTGAACTTAATGAACTTAACCCAAAGTGGGTTTTGAGTTGAGATTATTTTGGAGAGATATAAACCATTGATTAGGGATGGATTGGGATGATCCTAGCCATCCATATTTAGGTTTCCTTATGGATTTCTCAATGAGGGCGCAAGGGGCAAAGAGAGGCTCATTCACTTGTATGTTCACCAAGAGAGTTGGGAGAAGGGAAATAGGATGGGAATGGAAGCATTGAGAGAGGGAATCTTGGGCACCTCCTTCAATGAAGGGCTCATGGAGGCTTAGACCTTCATTATTTTTTGGTGTTGGTTATTGCTTGGAGGAGGGCACACTTGTGGAGGAGGGCACACACTTATCTAGCAGTAGGAGGACTTGTGCTATCTCATATCTTTCCGTTTAATGGTGGAGGAGACACAAAATAGTTTGTTTGTGTGGAAGGGATTCTTCATTGGGCCAAGGAGGAATGAGGGTGCATCACTTCAGTGGATAGAGCAACAAGGAGGAAGGGTGCACTTTCCTAGGCACATTCTTCTCGGAAC